>JABFPB010001501.1:0-24879 GCA_022817645.1 Ceratoteleas bidentatus | reverse complement strand
TAATACTATGATGAAATAATAAAACATGATTAAATTATTATGACCATATTTTCACTTGACACCCTAAATATACGATCTTTCATAAGATAACCACCTTAAAATTAGACTCCAGCTTTTTACAGTGTACACGCGGAGATTTTTTTTCTCATTGCTGCGACGAAATGATTTGGTTAAAGTGATTTGGTTGTGACAACGAGAAATTTGGGTGTAGCGGCGAAATCTTTTTATAATGTTTATTACATAGATAGTCAACATTACGAATCGATTTATTTGACACATTTTGGTTGAATTAACAAAATCGTTTAGTTATATCGACAAAACGTAATAAACCAAGAAAATTTGATTGAGATGACAAAATATTTGATGTTGGGACCAAGTATTTTTTTAAGTAAGTTATACGATGCGTATAAATGAAGTTTCTTTTCTTTTAATACTTGATTAGTTTTGTCTAATAACAGTGTATAATGTATTATTCCTACATACTAAATTTCAATCCTATGTACATTTCAATCAAATATAATTTAATATGACATATTAACTCTTCCACTCTGAAGACAGTTTTCTGTACTAACCATTAAGCCCGTATCTATGGCCTAGGTCAGTACAGGGCACTAACCTTCTTCAAATCGCTAAATAGTTAGTAAATAAATATAAAGGTTCATCCAAAGTCATTTGCCATTAATTTCATCAATTATCAATCAATGATCAATATAAAAACAAGTTCGACCGACTACTTTAGTTACCAGAGCTTGAAGGATAAATAAAAGAATATATAATACTTTGGTTATTGCGCTGCTCGAAATTGCTGTTATCATTTCAATTAATTCTTTAGCTGTAATAAAACTATATTCTCACAAGATATAAACATAACAAAATTTATTTTTCATCGAATTTTTGATAACTTAACCACATATCACTTTCATAATTAAGAGAAAATGAAATAAATTATAAAATATCAACATTTAATGTTATTTTTTCGTTACCAAATAAGTAAATAAATAATGTTTTAATAATGTGGAATCCATCAGTTTGAAAAACATTAATTTATAGACCATTCTATGAAGAAATAGTTATAACTCTGCAAAACGAAATTTGCTGGAATTAAAAAGTTTAGCATTTTGCTTATCAGTAAAGTAGATTCGCAACTTCAAATATTGGACAAATTTGTTATATCTGAAAATTGTGAAAATATGGATTTATAATATCTCAAGTCTTAATTTAACAACTTTTAACTATAATAAAACAAATTCTTTCAAATAATGCCATAATTTGAACGAGAATTAAAAAGTCAGCAGTTTCAACTAAACTGGATTAAAAAATATTGGAAATTTCCGTCAAAACAGCAAAAAGTACGCGTTCAAAAGTTGAGTAAACCTTTACAGAAAAACGTGTAGTTAATGTCATTGTATAAGCATTAGGTAACGGGTACAATGCGATATCGATCTGGATGATGCACGCTGGGACATCGCTCTGATTATGCAACGACTCATTAATCTTTTACGTAAATTATAATAATGATCGGGAAAGAGTCGCGAAACGGACGATTAAGTTTCGTTTTACATAAGTGCGTCGAGAGGGAAGTTAAAGGGACTCGGGATTAAATTGGAAGTCGCGGGGTAAAATCGGACATCAGATTCTCTGTCGCGCGTAAAAATAAATTCTCTCGGCTTGAATTACTGTTTCCTCGGAAGCATTGTCTACACTCACACGCATTCTTTATTCAATTCCGCTGTTTATTCCCGATGATTCTACGACAAATTGATACTTACAGAGACCTTCGCCTACATAGATAACGCATTTATGACGAACGCTCTCCATATTAAATAAACCCGTTTGGGGAAACCTTCATTTCCGTAGTGAAATTGTTCGTTCAATCAAAAAATAGCTTTTTTTTCTAAAAGCAAGGACAAAAGTCCAAAAGAGAATTGAATATCTAAACAATATTTTTTGTAATAAAACGATTTATTTTTTCGAGGAATATGGATTTTCATTTTAAGCTGAATGCTTTTCGAATGGAATATTCTGTGAATGTACTAATCTCTTAAAAGGGAGGACGTACGTTTTACGAAGACTTTTCTTCTTAAAAGTAATATATTTGTGAAAAATGTGAATTCTGCAATATTTTAGCTTCGTGTATTTCATTTTGTTTTTATTTAATGTAGGCTCCGGAATTATTAAGAAGGTACCCTACGGAGGATCACAAGGATTTTCCGTTGCCGCTCGACATGGTGTACTTCTGCCAGCCCGAGGGATGCCTAAGTATAGGACCTAAGCGCCCAGCTCTGCGAGAAGCGACTTCCTTTACATTCACCCTCACAGACAAAGATTCCGGTAAGACCATCGACCAATCAATAAAGAAAAAAATCTCGAATAAATGGTTCATTTTAAATCTATTTTCGAAAAGAATAACATTCACTTCAAAATCAAATAAATAATTCTTTCACATGGAAGAAAATAGAGTGAAAAGTATACACTGAATTTAAATTAAAATTTACCATATCAAATAATATTAGATATAAAATGAACATAAATTTGTTGGAAGTATAACTCATGAAATATAGAAAAGTATGTAAAAAACATTTCTCGCCGCAAAAAGTTACACTGCCATACATTTTTCAGTGAGAGATAATGTTCTTTTTTTAATATTCCCACAATTCCTTTACGACAGGATATTTATATATTCTGGAAAATGTCCCTAATACTTATAATGGATATAATTTGCGAACGCAATAAACATGCAAAACGTTTTTTGAAATTGCAAAACGCGTGTCGATGATATCATAAATGCACGTTTATTGACGATTCAATTTTTCAGGCATCGGCTTAGTAACGGTTTATTTTAATACCCAATGGCTTTTACATTTTATCGTGAAAAAGTCGTTCCCATTATGAAAAAACGAATAACTGGATTAGTAAAACTTGTAAAACACTCATAAATGCAGAAATACCATTATAAAAGTTCTTTCTAGAACGTAACTGGCAACGTAGTTCCCCCTTTTATCTCCTAATCCAGACCATTGTTTTCCTCCCCGAAATTGAATCGCTCGAAGTTGATTGAATAGCGAAATATCACGCTTGGTTCGTCGTTGTTTTGCAGGAAAAACGCGTTATGGCATTTGTACAAATTTTTTTCGGCCGATCGAGAAGGTTGGTGCTGCGACGAATAGTTCGCTCGCGATGCGCAGACACAACACGATGCTCCGACGAGAGAGCTGGAAACAAAGTATGGAGAAGAGTTCGGATTCCGCGTTTTTCAGGTGAGGTAGTCACTTTTCATCAAAAAAATGAAATACAACATATACAAATAATGTAACATAAAATAATTAAACAAATTTAAACCGTAAAAATAATAATAAATAATAAAAAAATAGCATGTCAGAAAAACGATGCATTATTATTAAAAAGCATTTTTTTAATATAAATAAAAATAGATAAAATACACAATCCATTTGTATATAATATACACTAATTTGTATATAAATAATTGTCACTAAATTCAGTTATAATATTTATTGGGATATTTCGGACACACACGAAAAGTTTTTTCGATCTCTAAAATACGCCTGAAAACAATTACGGAATTTAACCCTCATTTCGGACAATATCTGGGTATTTTTCCAAAAAGAAATGTTGGAACTTCAACAACGTCGTTTGTTACGTTACATCGTTAAGGTCTTCCGAACATTTTTCAGTCGGTTGGAACAATTTGCAATGTGAAGGGTACTAACACGATTGCTTTGTAGCGATTATAGGAGCAGCACGGTCGGACCGAGCGATTCCGAAAAGGAAAACCAGAGTCGTAAGGATTCGGATAAGAACTGCGGTTCGAGGCTTGGGGTGACGGCTCCAAGCGGCGATAGTGAAAGCGGTGGTAGTCATTCCCCTTCACCTCGAACTTCGCGAAGACGACAGGTGCTTCAGTCATGTCCATACATACTCGTTCTAGTTCATTTCACGGTGCTGGGACATTTACTTTGTGTTGGTCAATTATCAATGCTCGAGGCTTACATAACTGGGAATTCCCCGAAAGATACAATTCAATTTTCTCAATGAAAATCCGAGAAATAAATTGTGTATATTGCATGATGCCTCTATTCATTATCTGTCCTTTTTCAAAACCGTCTCACAGAAATCAGAATGAAACCCCCCAAAAATTCGACAAGTAATTGTGAGATCGCAGGTTCAAAACTCGGTGATGGTTTCACAAAAAACCTAATAAAATTCAATAAAATGCCCAGTTGTTAACAAGGAATCGATATTTAGAAATTTACAAGTTTGGGTTTTGAATTTTCACAAACAAAACCCAATGTTTCTATCGATTAGGACATATTGAATTGAAAACGTTAAATCCGTCGGTTTTGCAAAAGGACCCTCAACCAGCATCGCTGGCGTGTCACATTTCTCACACTAAATTGCTCGTATCACGTAAACGATCAGCTTACCACACAAGAACTTCCAACCGCACCTCGCTTGTGAGAAATTTGGTATGCTACCAAACGTTTGGTTTCCTGCCCTTGTCCCGCTATAATGTTGTCTGGTCTCTCTTTTCAACAGAGAAAAAGGAATCATTCACTGACGTCACTATGCATCATTTCACATCATCCTTTCTTCTCCATGTTCCGCGAATGCTTATTCGTATTGAAAAAGCTCATCGACGCGTGTAACGAGAATTCATTGCCGCAAAAAGTCGGGGCGTCCAAGCAGGCCAACAGGTAATACCAATCAGAAATATTTAAACCGCGTAACAGTGTGGTCACACTTGTTGGTTTTGAAGACGTTTTTCTCATTGCAGGGACACCGTCTGGAGCGTCCTTACGGGTCAAACCTTCGAAAACACCTCGCCGATCATCCTCCACGACATCCGCGAGATCGAGACCTGGATACTGCGACTGCTGAGCGCACCCGTGCCGGTCCCTGGCAAGACCAAGGTCGAGGTCGAGATCCTCTCGCCCACGACCCAAGCGCCACTTTGCTTCGCCCTCCCGGATCACACCAGGTTCACCCTGGTTGACTTCCCGCTGCACCTACCCCTGGAACTGCTCGGGGTTGACCTCTGCCTCAAGGTCCTGACTTTGATTCTGCTCGAACACAAGGTAAAATTGAATTTCATGGTCAAATTTGTTTTGCGAAGGGCAGTTGTAAACATGTTTATTTATGTGAAACCGTTTCAAAACAAGGGTTTGTTTACATACGACAGTTTGTAAATAAACGATCGATTTTACTGCATTGGATTCGAGCATTGAATGTTTATAAAACATTATAAATGTTTTCATATTTGAGTCCGAGGTGATGGTATTCCAGAACCCCTTTCCTATTCCAGTACCCCTTTCCTATCCATTATAACAAGGTTTGTTACGGTGGATAGGAAGTTAATTTTTTTACGTCTTCACTCCATGTTTTTCATTTGTATAATTAATAATTTCTTGTTCCAGATCCTGATGCAGTCCCGTGACTACAACGCCCTTTCGATGTCGGTGATGGCGTTCGTGACGATGATCTACCCCCTGGAGTACATGTTCCCCGCCATACCGCTGCTTCCCACATGCATGAGTCTCGCAGAGCAGCTGCTTCTGGCTCCCACCCCCTTCGTCATCGGGATTCCCGCGTCGTTCCTCATGTACAAGAAGAATTTCAAGATCCCTGACGACATCTGGCTCGTCGACCTGGATAGCAATAAAATCACGCCACCGGCAAGCCCAAACGATCAAATCCCGCCACTTCCGGAACCCGAGGCTACGATTTTGAAGAACCATCTGAAGCAGGTAGGAATATAGTGGAATGTTGTTATGATTCATTGAAAGATGTGGCGTAAAACTGTCTGTATCTTTCACGCTCCCTTTTACCATCCAAAGGCGATGCAACTGATGGATCAGGCTGGTTCAGGAGTAAATATCATTTGATATTTATAAGCAGTTGGATGACTTAGCGATCCCCTTTGGGATTTAAATTCGAATGCTAATGACCGGCGTTCTATTTTTAGGCGATGAACAATGCCCTCGCACCGCAATCACATCAGACCACCCCTCAAACGATGTCCCCGTCGTTATCGCAACCGCCCAGCCGGAAGGAGAGTCTGGCATCCCATAACACGTTCAGGTATGTAGTTAGTTATCAACTATTCTTTGGAATAAAGCTTGGAAATCCAGAAATGGACAATACACTGAAGGTGATCTATTTGATTGGATCTGGATCGATATTTGGGATAGAAATAAAGTAATAACGTAAGTTGGGTCCATTGATGCTTAAGATTTCACTTAATGTTGTGGAGTTTTCTTTGAGATCAAATAATATTATGGTTTCGTATAATTACAATGGTTCGGATGTTAGGAAACGGGTCCAGTAACCACTAGTCAACCATAAAGGTATATACCTAAACCGAACCAAAAATGAAACCGAATCCTAGTCAATCTACGCCTGTAGTTCAAAGTCATACCGTCCCCATCAACGGTTCTCCACATTCCAACCTTCTCTCCCAATTTTCAGCGCCCTAGGCAGCCATCGGGGATCCAACCCGGACAGTGCCTCGCTTTCAGGAAACGTATCGGGTATGTCCAGTCCTCGGCGTCCTTCTGCTGCCTCGTCCCTGAGTTCCGGCTCTCAGAAGCAACCGCCCCACGCTTCCGCGCCCACCAACCCCTTTATCTACGGCAACGACGTCGACTCCGTGGACATCGCAACTCGCGTCGCAATGGTCCAGTTCTTCAACTCGCAAAACCTCCTGGCAAACTTCACCGAGCACACGCGAACCCTCAGGCTGTACCCTCGGCCCGTGGTGGCTTTTCAGATCAACTCGTTCCTAAGTTCGCGACCCCGGGCCAGTAACTTCCTGCACAAGTTCGCGCGGACCCAGGCGGTTGAATTCCTGGCGGAGTGGGCGCTAACCCCGAGCAACGTGGCGTTCCTCAGGGTGCAGACCGGGGTGTTTGACCCGACGCAGATCGGAGACAAGCCTCGCTGGTATGCCCATACCCTGGAGACCATCAACTTCGCGGTATGGGACTCAAAGAGCTCGTTGGCAGCGGCCCTGGCGTCAGTGAAGATACATGAGACCCAGCCGACGGATGAGAGTGGCTCGGACTCGGAGGGTGCTGAAAGCACCAGTTCATCTTACTCGTCGCTGAGTGACTTTGTTTCGGAGATGGCGTCGTCGGACCTTTCACCGAGTGCGTATATGGATGTGTTGGCTGTGGTCTACCATCTATGTAGGAAACCAGCTGATTTCCTAAATAGAACCACATCTGGTTTCTAGCTAGAACCCCAACTGGTTTCCTGTACTAGACTCCTAGCTAGATATCTAATTATCTAGTTGTTGATGTCTTTTGTAGCAAAGAGACTTTCCTATACAGATAGTTTGTCTAATACTAAATTTAATTTACAGTCGCCCATCCCCAGCAAATGGCTCTCTCAGTGGATCCGAAGAACGTTTACCACCCTCCTAGCTCCTTGCAATACCCCGGCGCGGAAGAAGACGAGCCAGCTCGTCCCGACAGTCCCCAAAGTACTTCTTCCAGTCACAGTGATCTCAGTAGCCCGAGCTTTACCAAGGATTCAGAAATTGAATTCAATCGAAAGATTTCTGATGCTGAGGAAAGCGATAACGTATGTCCCACATTTCCCTCATTGGGATATTGGAAAAGTAATCCGCTGGATACAGAAATACGAAGATAGCACATATCGGCCGGTTCAGCGTGTTATTTTCCCAATGTACCTTTCTAGTTGATGGAAGGATACATTTTAGCTCGTTTCAATACAGGCGATGTCGAATCAACCTGAACAACGAAAGCTGTCTGCCGTTGGCGCCGTGTTGGAGCGGAAGGCCAGCTCTGGTTCTGGGACGGGTATCTTACCACGACGTACCAGCAACGACAGCGAGAAGGACTTAAACTGTGCACACCAGCCGACGATCAACGTGCCATCGAAATCCGAAATACAACGACAAGCGAGCAGGTCGAATACCGGAAATGGCATGCTGAGGCAAGGCTCTCAGAGCTCGTTATTCGAGCAGTTTGCGTCGCAGGTGCGAGAGACAACCAGGCAGAGTAGCCAGGATGGTCTGTTGGCACAAATGGATAAGGTATTGGGATTACCTCAAAAACTCGACGGAAATTATGAAGATCAACTTGCAATTATACTTGCAAAAGACGTTATTGAACCTCTTTTAAACTGCATACACGTTTTTCTAGCTGAAGAACCAGGCAAAGGAGAGAATAACTGAGGCTGGCGAGGAGAGTTTATTCGCGCCGTTGGAGCAGGTAGGTGTTTGACTTACAAAACAGTATGAATTATAAAACGGTTTGGAGTTTAAAAACAACTAAGCGATAACGAAATGGCCTTCTGCAGCTGACACAGCAGACGAAGAAAGCGGTTGAGGAGGTGTCGCATAAGGCGGTGGAGGCTAGCAAAACAGCTGCGGATGTTAGTAAGAATACCCTTGACGACTTGTCATATGTCAGCCGAAGTACCTTTGGTGACTTGACGAAAGGAGCCAAGGAAGTGGCTGCGAAAAAGGGTTTGCTTAAGGTACCCAAGAACCTCCTATCTGGAATGTAGCTTCTTAATTTAACTCTAGTTTTTCATAAATTCACCCGGGTAACTTGCAGGGTCTGGGAAATTCGCAGCAGTCGCCACCTCACACTCCTGGAACCATGGCTCGGAAAGATTCGACAAGCTCGCAACTCGTCGCTTCCGACGCTCGTAGCGGTAAGAGAGAGCTCGGACGTGATTTTTTCAGCAATATTAGCAGCGATATCAACGGACTCGCCACGCAAACTAGTAACATGTTAAGCGACATATTTGGTGAGTATCCCCTGCAACTTCCTAACAAATCTAGTCTCCTCCTAGAAAGCTTCGCTTGGGAGTACGAAAGTCTCGTCCGCTAATGAAACCTTCGCTTTATGCCATTCGTAGGTACTAAAAATAGTTCTAGTCGAAGTGTAAGCATCCTTCAATCGCAAAAGTCGAAAGACAAGACGCACACGTTCGGACCCTTGTCCAGAGGTACTGTCACTTGGTAGACTAACTTAAGCTGAAGCTAAACTAACAGACAAGTCGTTCAGTCCGACAGACAGACATTGCCGTACTCATTTAGTTTATTACTCCTTAGCTAAATCGACGGTGGTGGGGTCTCCGCTCATCAAGCACACCCTTACGAAGGGCAGCCAGGAGGAAACCAGAGAAATGCAGAACGCCGATCGGACATCGACGAATAGCGACAATCAAGAGTTCCTGGCTGATGTAAGTGACTATAATGGTATGAAATGTGGGGGTACAAATCAACGATTTAACTGAAATTGCTGGGTTATGTAGGTGGTGAACCAAGTTTTGGCGGGAGATGGCGTTAAATGGTTGAAAATGAGTCGTCTGAGGAACCTCATGAAGGACGAGAGCTACCGTGACTTCATAGTCACGAAGCTGAATCGGGGACTCAGTAGGAAAATCAGTCCGGATGATAGGATTGATGATGTGGTAAGTAGTAAAATAAAGTTGATTCCCTTAGAAACTATTGCATCCTTACAGAAGGCATAGAAAACAATAGTATTTCCTCGCGAAGCTACAATTACAATAATCCTATACCAAAATCTATACAAAAATGGTAAAGAATTGCCAAAAGCCTCATAGATACAAGTAGGAGTAGTCCCAGTGACATTTTCATCAAGGTAGGTGGCACATGACATTCTGGCAAATTCGCAATTGCAGTGCATATCCAAGCCAGTGTACAAAGGAATGCTGAAGTGTCTGCAGGCAGTCGCTAGCGGATTAAAAGATACGTACGACAACTACGGCCAGGGTGGTATGGCGTCCGTTTTCCAGTTAATGGAAATCGCCCACACGCATTACTGGGGCAAGGACTTCTCGGAGGCGGGCTTTGAGAGTTCTATAATATCGCAGGTAGGTTACCCCCCCGACGAGGGTGGTGGGGCTTCGTGTCAAAGGGCGATAAAGTTTCAAAGAATGCTTCTGTCCGTGTTTCCAGTCGTCGAGCCCGTTCGGCAGTAGAGAAAACTTATCGTCTCCGCAATCTCCGAAGCATTCTGTACAAATGGACTCATCTCCTAGACCGTCATATCAAATGCAAGGTGGGTCGCGTGAGAATGTATAACAGCTCGAAGTGGACGAGGCGGAAATGATAACATTCGTCCTTTGCAGATGTACCTAAAGTTCGATTAGAGAGACCGCATTCGCAGCAGAGTAGCGACGACAATTCCTCGACGTCGAATATGTTTTTGGATATGTTTAACATGAAGGGGACGTTTTTAACTAGGCTAACTTCGATTGACTCCGAAGTAGGTTGATAGCCGAAGAGACCATGGATGGAGGAAATTTTCAATTTTTCGTAATGGGATTTTTGTGTTTGTAGAGCGGTAGGGGAAGTGGAGCGGGAAGCAGCGATGCCTTGTCTACAGATGGAGGTAGTATAACTACCAACCCTGCGTTCAGACCAGCTCACCAGGCGTCGTTTAGGAGTACTTTATCGGATAGTGAGGTTGAACAGGGCAATGTAAGAAATGTTTAAATTAATGAATAAAGTCTATCTTATCGACGCCTGGGTGGAAGAAGGTTCCATTTCAAAAGATGCCCTTTCTGAAATGGCATTTTCTTTTAATCTTTTCTAAAATGATAGCTTCTTCCACCAGGCATCGTTATCACTTGTTGAGAAACGACCCACCCGCGATTGGAATTTAAAGAATTCAGACGCCGCGAACATGTTTCGATTCTGATTGCATCTGGTTCCCGCGATTGATTAAAATAGATTCTACTGACGTCTGCAGAAATGAGATTAAACGATTATCAAATTACGGGATATTGCAAATTAACAACGCGGAGAAACTGCAACGTAAACAAATATAAAATGCCAGCATAGGGAAGCAGATAGAAAAACGCCATGTTGCAACCAAATTCTAAGAAATAAGATGACACCTGACAATCCTACGAAACCTCCCAGAATACCCTAAACACTGTAATATAAAAGTAGCCCGCGACCACCACTCAGTGTCACATTATCTCAGTATCAACGTATAGCGTGTCATCAATCTGTCAAATAAACACAGTGAAATACAAAGGTTTAACTTCATTCACATAACCGCGACCGGAATCGAGCCAAACACACTACTGAACTTGCAAAGGTGATTGATAACCTGTTCTGTTACCTTAGTTTGCTCGTCAAGTTCAGCAGCGAACCAGTAGTGTATCTCTGAGCACAGGATTCAGGTACGGGGGAGGTCTCATATCATCCACTGCCTCCCCAAGCCCGGATTCCGTTAGGACATACCTATTCGAAGGTGAATCTCAATCCTATTAAATCTCAACTAAGCTACAATCACCTGTTAGAATTTCCCTCAACTAATTTTATCAACTTTCGCAGGTTTCTTGGGGAAAGAACGGTCGACCCTTTGGGACCAGATGCAGTTCTGGGAGGATGCGTTTTTGGACGCTGTTTCTCAAGAACGAGACATGATGGGTATGGACCAAGGTCCTGGTGAGATGATGGAAAGGTAACTGACGGAATGTTAGGAAATTACCAAACATTACTTCCACGTGTACCTTTGCTCATCTTTCTATTTCTGATTAGGTACAAAGGTTTGAGCGAAAGCGAACGAAGAAGACTAGAACACGACGAAGATAGGCTGCTTTGCACATTGCTTCATAACTTGACGGCTATATTGGTGATGCTGAATGTCGAGAAGAATGAAGTAATGCGCAAAGTGCGAAGGCTGCTGGGAAAGAGCCACATTAGCCTTGTGTACAGTCAGGAACTGAAGCAGTTGCTTGACGAAATTCATAAATTGGTAGGCACAAAGCAGAGTAATTAGTCAAATACTGAAGTTGGATTGTTCAGTACGTTTCACCGGAACTTGATTTGTTTTGCTTGCAGAACGGAAACGACATAGACCTGAAACCACTAACGTCTCGACAAATGCATCGCCAGTCATTTACCGTTCACGTCGGAACCGATGCCGAAGGTGATTTGCGGTTTATGGAGGTTCGGCATGACGGTCTCGTTCTGCGATCGGTAAATGGCGTGATAGTCGAACGCTGGTGGTACGAGAGGCTGGTGAATATGACCTACAGCCCGAAGAATAAGGTTCTTTGCTTGTGGAAGAGGAACGGAGGACAGACGCACTTGTACAAATATTACACCAAAAAGGTAAGTCCTGGGACTTCTTGGGAACTACATTTGCAGTCTTCTTTTCAAGTTCTTTCAAAACGATGTTTCGTTTAGGTTGAAGAACATTTTTAGAGGACCCAGAAAATCGAATCAACGAAAATTGAATCGATGAAATGTACATTCTACATTCGTTCAACATTTAACGAAATATAGACAAAGTGTTGAGCAATGTCGAAGTTTATTCTTCTGCTCAACATTTATTCATGTTGAACAACCATCAATTCTATCTCCTAAATTCATTTCTCTATTCTAAAACAAATTAATTCAACTTAATTCAACCTTTAATCATTAACGTTGATTCAAACATAATTTGAACGTTCAGTTCATTTTCCGTATGGTCAAAAAGGGTTATTCATAAAAATGGTTCTTTCAGTGTAACAATTTGTACTATTGCATCAAAGATGCAATGGAAAAGGCAGCAGCCCGTGGCCGAAGTCCAAACGTCGGCGCCGAACTCGGCGGGGAATTCAACGTGCAGGATGTGAAGACTGGCGAAGGTGGACTGCTGCAGGTGTGCATGGAAGGTGTCGGCCTCCTCTTCGCCACAAGCAAGGTACGGTGCCTCGTTTTTTTCCTACTACGTCTCACGAATGTGTATCTTTATATACTTTGTACTACATTTTATTCACCAAGGTTTTGTAACCGTGCTCTGTTTCTTCGTTATTTTACTATATTTATTTTACTATATTTATTTACATTTACCAACCGGAGACTAGTATATGGAATGCGTTTGTTCAGTAACATACAAGCGAACATTTGTCCGCGACGTGACAAAGTGTACAGAATTACCGTGTCTTCCACTCTGACTGTTCCAACAACATGCAAACTTTCAACGCAAAAACCGACAACTGTCGACTTCCGGTGGACAACCCGAGACATTTGTCACACTGACGATCTGTAAATAGATAGTTCGTGTTTTGACATGTACTTTGGGACTCAAGTACATTGGACACTGTTAATACGAAACTCGTTGAATCGTTGCAAGTTCTGTCAACGAAACAGGAATTAAAACCAAATTGGGCCTTCCGTTCTGTTTTTTTCTTTTTTTCTCAGTCTAGAATATGATTGAAAGTTTAATTGCCTATTGGGATTTGCAAAGATATTGGAAAGTTTCCAACACGACACGTGTAAATAAAACGAAATATCCCTGATATTCCAAGTTGTCTGTTCCATTTACTGATTCTTTCGAGACCAAATAGTCCAACACCGAATGCATATGCCGGAATACAAACGAAAAAATCGTTATAGCGCCTCCTTCTTTATCTACTCGTTTTTTCAATGATCAAGTGTCTTTTATAAACCTCTCGTCTCTTTTCCTTTAATTTTGTCTTTATTATAACTGTTTTACTCTCCATATGTTTTACTGTTGATTGCATTGATGCAAGGACCACTCAATATTATCTCCCATTGCTAGTCATCATGATTTGCTTACTTTGTGTGTACTTATAATTTAATGTATCAATTATATAACACACGATATGAGTCACTTCGACGAGAGGACTAGTCGTGGGACGTTGTCTAGTTAGAACGAGGTCGTCTCAAGTGCTGCGTCCTCGATGCGCTCCTTTTGAGCTACTGGTATGGAGCCACGAGGGACACTGAGGGAAACGCTTTACTGAGCCAAATTATATTGCAAGTTAACACAACTAAAGTATTACACTGAAATCAGCTAAAAAAGTAATTATACATAAAAAAAATAATTTCCATTTTCAAGAAATAACTTTAAAAAATATTGATACTCGAAACAATTAATTTATGGCCAACTAAAAAGAAAAATTCAGAACAAGATATCTTTTTAATGCAAAAATTGGGGTACAACTGCAAGTTTTGCTGCACTTAAAAAACTTACTTAGAATACAAATTGTAACTTAGAAATTTTCGATATTTCTAGAGATGATAAATGTTTGTTCAATGGAAGTTGAGCATTTTAAATTAACCCTTAATTTTGGGAACTTTTGATTCATAACTCAAATAATTTTAAATTAAAAAACATAACAAAAAATATATTATAAAAATAAATTATTTTATTAAAAAAAATTAATTCTATTTTTTTGTCAGTGTAAATACTTTTGTCGTGTGATAAAAAATTACAAATTAATAAGAGAAACTTAATTGAATTTTGGCTTTTCAATCGTTTCTCTCCGTGAAAAGGCAACGCATACAAATTTCGCCATTTTTCGACGAATCTCGGTCAAACCGAGATTCCTCCACCCTTTTCCAATCACCTATCATCACCCCAGCCGCGACTTACAATATTGCATGCCAATAATTTTCGTTCCCTCGAATCCCGAGAATCTGCTTACAAATCCGAAATATTAGTTACATCAATAATTCTTAGTAATCAGACTAGTTACAACGTCGAGATTTCTCACGTTATTCCCTATAAAAATATGTAATAGAACCGAATAGAAAAAGAATTGAAAACGTTAAACTAAATTCCACAATGGCAAGATTTCCAACTGAAAACTACAAACACTTTAAAATGATTATGCAACATAATTTCTTCATAATATATAAACACTTTTGTATAAAGTTTGGTGTTTTTAATATTAAAAAAAATGTATAAAGAAAATAAAGTCTATAGACTTTTGAATTTTTTAAAACAGATTAAAACAAAAAATAATCATTTTTTCATTCCAGCGCATTCATAAAATTGCATAAATTACTTTTTAGATGCAAAAATTAAGTTTTACTTGTTAATAACAACGTCGTTAAAAACGGAAAAAAATTAATCAACACAATTATTTATGAAACGTATTTAGTTTTCAATTCGGAATTAATTGTAATTTATTCAATCCTTTTCCTATTGATATTCTATCAAGTATTTTTTGCGGGACTATCTCCGAATTACGTCTTATACTTAACTTTATAAACTGGCTTTTCAGACTTATGTGTGAAATCATTGATATTTGTTTACATTGAGTACGTTTAATTTGAGCATTATTCGATGTTTTTTGCATGTAGCTCGATGCGCCGCTGCCGTTTCTCATCGTTTGTTTCGATATTTTCATCCGAAGATATCTTTTCTTTCGACTTTGACCTCTTTCGAGTATTGCCATACACGGTATACGTTCCCTTATTGTTATCAATTCCCTTATCCTTAAGTTTATCGGCGTTTTTTGTTTGCTTGGAGTATCACTTTGAGCGGAGTTTGGGCGATGCTGCGACTTTTTTTTATGAAGCAAGAACCAACGCCTAAAATGATTAATTTCGACTGACAATTATTTATCACACTATAATATTGATGTTGGACACATTTTGTTGAACACTTTCGACGCTGGAACGCGATCGATCGCCTTCTTCCAGCGACGAATCAGAAGTCGACATATACATTGGCCCAGATAATCAAATGTCGAGAAATTATTAGAAACGTTAGTTCAGTTAACTGAAAAAAAATCATATTAAATTTTCTTGGGGTTACAGTAAATGTTATTGTACTATATAGTAATCGTAATCCCTCGTGTCGCGTTTGAAAATAATTATTGTAATATTTAAGTACTTTTTTTCATTTAGTTTAATACATTTTGATGTGGTAAAAGTTACTATATTATTTACACTCACTTTCTGGAAGTTGCTATAATTTTTACCTAGACTAGATACCTCGCGATTTCTATATAGTACATTAAAATTTATTGTAAATTAAAAATAATGATAATAGAATATTTTCTTCGATGAAGGAATAAGAATAAGTTTTATCTATGTTAAGGTTCTGATTCATTTTTTAGTTTTAGAAAATTAGCTCGAAAACTATGAGATATAAATCCACAGTTATAACCACTTTACAGGTGTGAAATTGAAATATTCAAATTGCGAAATTCGACATTTCAAATTTCGAAAGCTGCAAAGTTTTTTTCAAAATCGAAAGAATATTTGAAGATTACAAAAATTTCGAAGATCACCCTAAAAATAATAGAATTATATTCCCAATGTTTGGCAAGTTCCATAAATTGGGATTATATCCCAAGATATTATGAATATATTGGGTCTAAATTAGGAATATAATTGATATATTTCAAGAATTAATTTTTTTAATATTATTGTTAAAATAATATAACTCGTACTTTCAATAGGGAAGCATATCCCCAATAATTCACAAGCATTATTCACAAGCATTAGAAATCAATTCCCAGTACATTACAATACTTAGAAATATATCCTAATATACTAGAATAATTGGGAATCTTGAAAGAATATATTATATATGGCCAGTATATCCTACTTTTACAAGGGTACTTTCAACTCCACTATTTTATTTTCATCAACCTTTTTAAATATTATCAAGAAGAAATATTTTTTACTTTTTTTTATTTCATATTTGTTAAGAGTTAATACATATTCCAACTAAAAATTAATACTAATATTTTTGTACGAAAAGTTTTTTACGAAAAAACCTAAAGATCTTCCTTTACATCTTTAGGGAGAACATAAGATTTATACATTCATATGCGACATTACGTTTTCAACCTTGCATCTACTCTTTTAAATCTATTGTCTCTCGCTTTAAACATTAACCAAACACGAATTCCTTAACTAACGAATTATTAGTTATCGACTATCTCTAACAATTACCCACTCTAATATTTCGCGCCTAATTCCGTTCATTTCACACCCGCGAATCGCCGAAAATCCCGCATTTGACTATCTGGACTGAAACCTCTCTTCCTTTCAATCTGTTCTATCAAAAAAGTGTTCCATGAAAGATTTTTTTTCGCCGAAAAAAATCTCACTGAAAATCTGACTCTTCTCGGCTTGGGAAACTTTTGAGATGGTCCTTGAACAATGGATAAAACTGTAGGCATTATGTAAGATACAACCGACCGTAACGCTAGGTTACCGGTTGCACTAACTAATCACAGCCGTTCAGTGACGTTAATTTTGCGTTTTTCTGTTTCTGTCCTGTCAATCAACACTGCTCTGGCTGGTCGAACAGGATTTCGAGGTACTTGGCATTATAATTAATTTACCACTAATTATTTATTGAACACCTGCCAGCCGGGTCCCGAATGCGCAGACCGGTCATTTGTTTGCACTTATCTCGACCACAATTTCAAAAGAAAACAAAACCAAAATGACGAAAAACTAACGGATAAGAAATGGACCGAATTTCGACATCGCGGTTCGGACGATAAGTGAAAAAAATGGGACGGCGCGCGGGACGTGGCCAGCTTCAGCGTGTCCCATTAACCGGACACTTTCGTATTGAAAATGATTGGAAAAGCATGACTCGAATCACCGTTTTTGACCGAACTCGTAATAATCGTCGAAATTGCAATACGTCTGAATACTATGGAAAATGGTTTGGAAGATGTACGCCATTGGAAGATTTTGGATAATTCACACTGGATTCATTATTGAAGTTTTAAATCCGCGATTCTGCGTTAAATCTTAGCGAAAGATTTCGCTAAGATTTCCTTGTGTATGCAATAAGTACATCGATAGTGCAGCGTTTAAACGTTCCAAAAGGGCCAAAGGTTCAAATCCTAGCGCCGAAATTTTTGTCTGCTTTCTTCTCAGTTAAATACATTTCAATTATTTCCATTTTTATAGAATTTATTCAAAAACGTTATTAATTCATATAGAAAATTTAGCTACAATTGCAATCCGTTTCAATACTCTCCGGTTACTGGGACGCTACTTTAACTAGCACCCTCATCGTGTAGCGTTATGAGACAAGTAGCTCCACGATAACCCTTTATTCTATCACGAGTCATGGTTGAATTAATGTCAGTAGACTGTGGATTCTGATATCAGTGTTCGGTAGACCTTGATCTGATGAGCGAGCGAGCTTCTGTCGACTACTCTTTATGACACCTATAGTATTTACTTGTACTGTCGAAACTGCATGACCATTATTAGAATGAACGTGGACGTTTAGCAGTTGATTTGTTTCTCTTTATTCACCGCAGTCATGTGATCAGCGTTTACCATCTGTTGATGTTATTACACTGAGAGAAAAGTGATCCCAAAGGTTAGCCAAATAGTAGTCCAAAGATATTAAATACCAGATGATGAAAAGATTTACTGGAACACTGAAAGTGTCTCATTTTGAAACGACACAAAAAGTATTCCTAAGCAAATCTTTACCAAGAGAAAGTGTTTCAGCGTCTCAAAATGAGATACCAAGGAAACTCCAAATTTCAGTGTCTTAAAATGAGACACGAAATAGACACCAAAGATGTTCCAGTGTCACAAAAAGAGATACCAAGGAGACACCAAAGATGTTCCAATGTCTCAAAATGAAACATCAAAAAAACAGCAAGCATGTTTCAGTGTTACAAAATGAGACACCAAAGGTGTTTCAGAGTCTCGAGATAGGACAAGAAGACGTCTCCTTTTCTAGTGAAAAGGCAGTATTTTGACTTTGCTGTTCAAAGCAAAATCCGTATCAGGTCTTTAATATGTTTTCACTACTGTTTATACAGTAATTTTTGGGATCACTTTTCACTCGGTGTAGTTAACCATCGCGTGGTCCATAAATTTCTTTTCGTTTCGCTGAAACAATAATATTTTCAATAAGAGGAAAACCTTGAAATTTGAAGGTCACTGATCAACATTGGGCAAAAGGTAAACAAACAATTTACGGTTTCCCAACGTTTTTTGTCCTTCAAAGTTTCAAAAGATGTTTTTCGATTCAACGCAATGTTATTCCATCTTTTTCAAACAGCTGTTTTTTTTTGTTTTTGGTTTCACTTACAAGACTCGTTGTGAATAAACTGTCCCTTCCTTTGTTTTCAACTGTACGATTGGTTACCATGTTTGTTTCTCATTTTGTTACTTGTAGCATATTTTTGCTCGAGGCATTTGTATAGAAGGGTAGCTGGTCTGTTCGATGTACATATAGAGCCACCAAAATCATTAGGACAAAAAAAAGACAAACGGAGCAGTGATCGAATTTCGTGAGATCCGTTCATGGAGCGTAGTCAACGGATCCTCCCTTCGTGCACAACTTTGAACTTTAAACGTACAACTGCGAATCTGCATGACACCGATCCAATACTGACACTGACAACAGTCTTGTACTGTGCATTTTCGTTCCGACTCATTTTTTCATGTGTACAACAGCTGATTGATGACTCATAACCGAACAATTTGCACATAACGTAACCATAGATACACACAACATCGATATGCAGAATAATTAGCTATTTTGAGCGAAAGAGAGCGAGAGAGGATTTAGGCCATCTCCAGAGTTGCCGGCCATCGTTGCGTTTCCATGCTTCGCTTTTGTTGATTTGTTGGATACAATGTCTGCACGGAGAAAAACGCTATGCGGCTCTTTTACAGCTTCCGGATATTGGAAAAAGGGCTTTGGTGGCAAAACATTGCTCGCCGACATTGAATCCGAACCAGCATAGTCGCGTTTCTCCCTGCGGCCGAACTCATTTCCTTTAAGTTTCCAGTTTCTTGACTATCGTTTCCGTTTCTTTTTGTGAGTTTTTTTTGGTTCCGTCGTCTCTTTTTGTTTTACGCCGTTTTGGTCTTGTTAGGCAAATGTTATATTGCGATTAGCGTCGCTTGATTGTGATTGCGCATAAAGAAGTTTTTAGATACGCCAAGTCGCATGTACACTTAGCTGTTTTTATGCCGATCCACCAGGTTAGGAAATAGTGAGGTGGATTAAAAGTCGAAACAGCGTTGGGAGTACTTTGCGCAGTACGAAAATACCTTGGTAAAGAAATTCGTGGACATTTTTTTCAGTAAAATTAGTACTGAGTCTTGAACTTGCAATTTTATGTTAAAAGCCAAATACGTTAGGCTTCTACTAGTGAAGTCGGGAGTTCAAGACTCAGTACTGTTTTCCTCTTCAATTTTTTTACAGAGTCAAAAGTGAACAATTCTCCATATATTTTAAGAATTCCAAAGTTGCAACATTTTTTACGTTTTAGAATAGATAGAATAGAATTTCCTTACTGATTTCCAATAAACTCTTAACCAGGGTAAGTAAAAGTACGAAATAAAAATGCAAATTGTTTTTTGCCTAACTATTTATATTTGTTCAAACATATATTTAACACGAGTCGCTGTTTCCAACGCGGTTTTTGACTGGGTTTATTATTTTTCCGATATTGCAGCATGTCGAGATTCTACATGCTGCTCAGAACTGTTTTTCAATGTTGTTCACATACACATAGACACACATTAGCATTCGTTGCTGTATAAACACCCAGTTTAAAAGCAAACAATTTTGATTACACCTTATTCTATCTTTGTTACTCTTTTTACTTTGGGCCTTTGGTTTGGTCTCAACGATAACACATAAGTTTTGCATGTAAGAAACGATGCGTTGTTTTTGATTGTACATACTTCGCTTACACGGTTACCAATGATGAATGTATTATTTGCAGTTTTTTGTAAGATTCGAACATATCCGCAAGTGCTATACTCAGGATGGAGTCTTCGTTTTGGAAGAGTTTAGTAAGTAACCATTGATTTGAAAAGCAGAACTGGGATTTGATTTATCACGTTATAATTTGTGATTTCTCTTTTGCAGATCCTAAAACTAGGCAAACTATATCTCGTGAATTCAAATCACATATGGTAAGATATTTTCTATTCTAAGTTATGTCAGATCAGCCCAAAAATTGGAAATCGATGAGATTTTTTTCTGATCTTATCGACCTCCTAATGCTGGAGTACACTTTACATAGAATACTAATTCAGATAATAGCAATTCATCTGTCCGAATTCTGTCTCCAGGCAGATCAAATTTGCTATTCGGTTCTCTGCGTATTCTCCTACTTGGCCGCCGGATCAGGGCAGCAAAAACAGATCCAGCGACCGCGTCAGGGGCCGCCACCGCCTCAACCTGTGGGACCTAATGGTGGCAACGTCGCCCCGGCCCCCATACAAAGCGTACACCAAAGCATTGAGCAGCGTAGAACTTCTCATTCCGAGCAACCTCCGCCGAAACAGTGACACAGAGGCAGACGCTCGTTGCCACTAGTACTTGACACTTGTCTACCTTGGGTTTAATTAGATCACCTGGTTTAAATGCACAACAGCTTTTCTTAGTCGAAGATCGATACTTGTGGCTACGTGTTTCCCCATTTTCCTACACGTGTAGCTTTTTGTGCACATACGTAAAGCTTGTAGGGCGTTTATTGACAGCTATGAAAAGCTACACGTGCAAACTGCATACGTGTATATATACTTGTATCCATAAATGGTTCTATTGGGATGAGCGGAGCGCTCGCACGAGTGCAAACAGTGGCATTTTGGTCGCCGATGGTCAGGGATATGTAAAGGACTGGACACTTGGAAGTGTTTGAAGAATTCCAAAGAATTCTGAATTTCAAAAAAAATTGCTAGGAATTCCGAAAAATTCGAAAGAATCTAATTAATTCCGACGAATTTCGAACAATACGAAAGGATTCCTAAGAATTCCAAAAAAAAAGAATTTGCAGGAATCCAAAGAATGCCAACGAAGACCTAGAAGTTTTAAATCGTTTCGTTTTTTGAAAACTTTCCAGAAATCTTGAGAATTTTGAAACTCGTGAGAATTTTCGGAGTTCTTTTGAATCCTTTGCAATTCCTTGAAAGTCCTCAGAATTTTTTAAATAAATTGTCCGCTGGTTAATAAATTCTAGAAGAACAAGTTTTCAACATCACAAACGATCTGTACAAGACAACTCGAAACATATATTTTAAAATACAACAAAAATTACTCTTCAATATAAAATTATTATTATTTTTAATATTATTGTTATTACTATGAATGTTATCTCTGATTTATCTGAAAACATTTATATTTTGAAAACTCTGCGAACGGATTACATATCAACTGACCGTCTGGAACCAATCCTTAGCAAATCGTCAAGAGTTACTGATGATCACAGAATTTTTCTCCCGTATTCATTCGCTTTATTTCACGCTCGGGCCGGCCGACTAGGATTTGATATTTTAGGGGTCGACGGAATTCCGAAACCAAGTCGACCGACTGAGTATTTCCAATTGACCGAAAAACGGGCAAGACTTTCTTATAAAATGTACGAAGTCCTAAAACCAATTCCTTCATAGAAACATGTAGTTCAACATTTAGACTAGGCCATTTTTATTTATTATAATATAAAATTTATTTAATAATATCTATTATTTTCTCAATTGGAGTAATTAAAGAAACGAAATCCTACGTTAAAAGTTCTTAGTCGTTTAGTTATTAGTTTGCATTAGTCCTCTCAAGATTGAAATTCTCAGTAAATCCTCAGTGATTTCATAATTAGTGTGTGACTCACAGTAAACTCACTTGTGATACACTACATCCTTTACAGTGTAAGTGATTTGTAAGCAAATTTCCAGTGTTAGGAAAATGTGAAAAAGTCATATTCTATATGACTTTTAACAATAACACTGTCACATAGCCAGATTTTCGTTTTGCATCGAACCCAGGACTTTCATTTGCAGAAGTCTGGAAGAAACTAAAAAATCTTTACATCTCCAGAACTCGTTCAAAAGTTCTACTTTGAGTTAAATAAAAACATTATTTAAATAAGAAACATTCGTACATTGCATAAGACCTCTTATAGTTTTGACTCGTTGTAGGTCACTTGGAAACGACTTCTGGGTAGTAGAACCATATATCTCGGAGACCTTCTAATTAATGTATAACTTTATTAGCTACGCAGGTAAAAAATTATACATGGACCATATGTGGTAGATATATGTCTATATATGGCCAATGTATGTTAATATTCGACCCATATATACCAACATATAATATATGTCCACATATATGTTGTTATATATCCGACATATTTATATTCATTTTTACCTGGGTTTTATGGGCAACAAAAATTATATAGATGGTCTTCAATGTACATAGTTTTTCCACTCAGCCGTCGAAACACTGTGCAACTGTTGTCTTGCATTCGTGCCGAGACACGCAGTGACAATAAGTGGTTTATGTTGAATCAGCAATAATAAGATTAAGGGTGGTCGGGCGCGCGTGGTCAATGGGGCTTGGAGGCGCGAAAGCGAGATGGTTCGGGCGGGCCCGGAACAGCACATATGCGCGCTTTTAAAGGAGCCACTTTTGAAGATAAATTAATTGTACGAATTACTGATATAAATTTGTAATTTAAAAAATTACTATCTGGGATAGCGAAGAGGGCCAGAAATTATTAAAAATAGGACGAAAAGAGAATCAGTGTTGAGATTTCGTAGAGATGACAATCTTGATGTTAATTTTTGTAATTATAAAAATTGCATTCTCTTTGCACCGAGAAAGTTAGTAATTTGTACAATGAATTGCTGCGAGGCTACATGACTCTGTACTTATACTGAACAAAGTAGTTGTCGTTGCAGGTGTACATACGAATGAACACATTTTATGAGAGAAAAGTGCAAAGTGAAAAGTATTATGTATGTATATATTATACATAACTGTGCATTCAAGTCTTGCATGTTGAAGTATGGATTGTTTTCTTTTCATAATTTATTCGAGAGGGATATTCTATATAAATATATATAAATATTATAAATATTATATTAAATTATATTACAGATATACGTGAGTAATGACCCGTTGCTGAGTTGTAAAGTTTTTCATGTATTCGTATAGAGTTCGGAATAACGGTTCCAATAGGATTCCGCGAGAAACACTAGCGTAATGTACAAATCAAATTTCACTTTCAAAGGTACATACACATATTAATGACGATATATTTTGAGAATTTTCGGATGACGATAACTAATAAAGATGACGATTGTAAATTATCTAGACAACGTGATGTGGTTCATTGTACAATTTTGTTAAATTGAAGACAGTTTTACAAAATAAACCACCTCAATCATGATGACCTGTTGTCTACATTTCTTAATTCCCTATGTACAAAAACCTATTAGAGTCAATTTTAGTCAGAGATGGCCAAACTAAGGTGCGCCATGTCATCAATTTAGCTGAATTTCTTTTTTCCATGTACATTCTTTATTGAGTAAATTATATAATGACGGCAATGTCAACAAAGGTAAGTGAACAAGTAATAGCTTTTAATATATCCACAAAAATGTAACGACAACAAATAGAATCCATTAAACATAAAAATATCTCTATATTTAAATTTAGTATCGCCGATGAATCTAGTGTTAGATTCGATATATATGTACGGTAGAACGGCAAGTAGTTCAAATCAATACATAGTAGGACAATAAGTAAATACTAGGTAAAACAAGTGATAGGGCAGGTTTATATATACGGTAGAACCGTAAGTAGCACAGGTTTACTGTATATAATAGAACAATAATAAGGTGGCCGTTAATTTGGTATATTGAAAATTTGATCGATCACACCCTCTTTAATGATTTAAAATATGAAAAAAAGGAGAAGAAGAAGAAGAAGGACATGAAAAAACCAACCCCAAATACTGATATTAATTGGTGCTAGCGAGCAGTTGAAGTTTTACATTTAAATAACATTCTACATTTAAATAAAAATAAGCATAACTGACATTCAGTAATTTGCCCTGAAATTATGCTTCCATCAAGGTTTTGAGTCCTAGAATTCAGTCCTTAATGTTATTTCTTTTTTGACATTGCAAGTCCTGACAAATAAATCCCGATAAATAAAATAAGTTAGTAGATCAGGTTTATACAGGGTGGTCCATTGAAAGTGTTTTTTGTCATACGAGCACAAAAAATGATCTTTTTCGTGCCTGCATATCGGGCGCAAAGTGGTTCTTTTCCGCCTTCGGGCGGAAAATGATCGGGCGGAAAATTGA
>JABFPB010001500.1:0-24879 GCA_022817645.1 Ceratoteleas bidentatus | reverse complement strand
GCAGACTTTTTGTGGACTTTTGCAGAGCGTTTTGCAGACTTTTTCAGTCTTTTGCAGACTTTCATTTCCACCAGGGTGGGCTATACAGGCGCTGCGCAGTGGCCAGCCCATGAACTGTTCAGCGGAATGATCTCAGATTAGTACTGGTTTCGATGTCCAGTATTCTTCCCGCGGAAGAATTCAAGCTGTAACAATTATTTGTATTAATAAAGGACCGACAATTCAAGTCACATAAGTGCGTCCTTTATTAATATGAAAAATTGTTCTGCTTGAATACGCCAAATAAGAAGTTTACTAAACACAAATTTCCACGAGACGTATAAAACACTTCTGACTCTTGGCGTTTTCGGAAAGTATTCACCACAATAATTGTTGTGAAACTTTACATGGCTCATATATCTATATATGTGATAGATATAGATATATAAGTCATGTAAAGTTTCACTACAATTATTGTGGTGAATACTTTCCGAAAACGCCATCTCTCTTCCCAGTGTATTAGAAAAAGACAGATGTTTTACACGTCTCTCATTTCCACTACATTGTAAAATAAGTTTTGAAATATTCATTGGGAACACACAAATTGCGAGTATATCTTCGTTAGTTTTAGATATAACTAAAACAATACGAATACCATTAAACATCAGGGTTCTTCGAACCTTACTTCAATGATCTGGCCTCCTATCAGATCTTGTATCAGTTTCAAATTTTTTCAATTTGAAACTGGTTTTTAATATGTTTTCACCTTTTTTAATTGTTCAAGTTTGGAAAGTACAAATCCTCATTCTTTAACATTGAAACATTTTTTATTTTTTTTTAAATATTAATAAATAAAAAATAATTGTTTTTAAATTATATAAATATACAATTTTTAATACATTTTTCAAAAATGTATAATTAATAATACATTCAAAATTAAAATTTGTCGAAATTAAATTGATTTTTTATTTAAAAAACTTTACAAATTCGACATTTTTAAAATTTTGAAAAATCTTTAATATTAAGAATATGTTAGAAATGTTAATAATTCAAATTTATTGTATTTTAGTCTTCCTCTGCCTCCCCTTTGCTAACCCTCCCCGTCCCGACCTTCTCTGGCATTCTTTGGATCCCTTTTAGGCCATGCATCAACTAATATAGCAAATTTTGTAGCTGCTGGGCAAAAATCGATAAAATTATCTTCTATCGCACGTCTGCGCGATAGTTCGATACTTTTATCTAAACTATCGCGGATGGTGCGATAATAAAGATAGTTTTATTTAAACTATCGCAGCATGTTCAATGATGGAAATAATTTTATTTTTTTTATCTTTTGCCGAAAAAAATATTTTTATCTCGATAATGCCCATGTCTGGTCGTATGATGCCTGGTAGAGAAGATTGTATTTCTGTTTTAAAAGACGGCAAAAGGTGTCAAGTGCAGAAAAGACTTTTACTGTGCAATTTGGCTGAATTGCACAATAAGTTTAAATCTAAACATGCAGATCTGAAGGTGTCGTTGTCTAAATTCACGAAATTAAGACCAAAAGAATGTATTCTGGCTGGTCAAGCTGGAATGCACAATGTATGCGTATGTAAAATACACGAAAACGGAAAATTGAAAATACATGGCGCTAGACAATTATTAAAATCAAAAAATGTAACTTTTGAGAAAACATATCATGATTTAATGAAGGAACTTGTATGCCAAAGTCCAAAACCAGATTGTTTTCTAACAAAATGCAAAGAATGTCCAAAAACTAAAGGTGTCTTGGAAAATTTGAAGAGCATTTTTGAAAGGAATTTAATAACAGAAATCACATATAAGGAATGGACAAATACTGATAGGTAACCGTTAATTTAATATAAAAGTTTGAATTCTAGTTATTATTTCTATACTAATTAGTTTGACTCCTTATGTATGCATAAAACAATTTTCGTTTTCTTTCGATATTTTGGTATCTTTTAATGGTAAATGACTCTTTTCAAGTATCTTTTTTCTCATTTTGCATCGAAAGAGTTTGTTTTTACAGCATATTTTATAACTTGTTTTTCTTTTTTGTTCGTTTGTTAGGTCTGATATATTAACCAAATCTGCATGTGTAGAAGCATTTCTACAGAAATGCTAAGAGTTTATCTGAAGAACTGCCGATACTTTTAAAGCATGATTTTGTGGCTATTTCTGAGTGTATCATTCATGACGCAACATCTGTTCACTTATTTAATAGCAAAATGATCGCTTATTTAGTAAATTTATTTGGAGTGAATCGTGTACAGAAGATCATATACTTCTCGGACGGGGCAGGTTCCCAATATAAAAATAAGTTTAACTTTGTTAACTTAACGAATCATAAAAAAGATCACAATATTGAGGCGGAATGGAACTTCTTTGCCACATCTCATGGGAAGGGCGCGTGTGATGGAATCGGTGGGATTGTCAAAAGACATGCGTATAAAACAAGTCTACGTGTGAATGCTGAATCATTGTCAAATCCGCGAAAACTTTTTGAGTGGGCAAAGCAGTTTTTCAAAAACATTCAGTTTGAATTTTTTACGAATGACGAATATGTCGCGTGTAAAAAAAATTAAAATTGCGCTATGAACAAGCCCAAACTATTAAACATACTCGAATGTATCACTATTTTAACCCGATAAGTGAAACGACATTAGAATGTAAGGTGTTTTCGCAAGATATTGAGATTGTGAAAAATCGTAAAAATTATCAATAAAAGAATGAAACCTGCTACGTTCCCGTGCGCTTAAAATAAAAGTGTTTATTATATGTGTACAATAGGTCTTGCATCTTTTTTATTCTTTGCGCTTTTTATGTTTCTCACCCTTTGTCTTTACTGTCGTATTAACATGTTATTTTGTTAATTCGTATCTTCATTCTAATTCCTCATATTTATTATTATTCTTGTTTTATTGCATTTGCTACTGAGTTTTGCATATAGTCTATTGTGGGTCTTCCCAGAACTGAACATTTTGTTAGAAGTGATATTACAGGAAAATCAGACAGATTCTGAGAAAAAAAGATTTTTTCTTTAGCAGGCGCAGAACATTAAAATAATAGCAACTGTTTATTAACAATGGCTTAATTTACAATAAAAACGTATGTCAGCGGACAAATTCTTTTTTTATGTAAAAGCTTGGACATTTTACTACATAATATGAAAGTTTGGTTCCGATCCGCATAATATTTAAGGAACAGGAAATTTTTATATAAAACACTGCTAAAAAAAGTAATTGTTTATTACTTTTACAGGTAAGATAATTCATGCATGTTATGAATGGCTTAATGTTTATTACCTATGTCTCTATTAATCTACAAAAAAAATTTATTTTATTGACATTAATGAAACAGGGGGCCACTTCAGAAATTTTGAGTCTTGTACAAATATATGGGGAATAACAGATATCTGTAATTCTCATACACGGGCAATTATTACAACACATTTTAACTTGACTATATTAATTTGTCTCACAAAATTAGTCCACTTAATAATAGTTTACCTCATATGAAAAATTGTTTAACATATTTTTCATTTGCCTCATACATTGTGACAGTTTAATTTTCTTTCCTTGACTCAAGCCAGAAAGTGCTACCCTGAAAAAAAAGTCTTGCGGGATCGACCAGACTTCCTGTCAAATTTGCAGGTTAAAACTTGGTATAATCACATGTCAAAAACATTGTGGTATCAATAAGCCTAGTCCTGGGAAAATCACAGGACTGGCCTGTAACTGTAATTGTGCAACAACAAGCTTGCAAGATTGTTGTTGCTTCAGTCTTAACAATCTGCGGTTATAACATGAAAGACCTGCATTATTGACTTTTAACTGATTCAAGTAAACGTTCATTTGTTTCAGTCATTTGACGTTTACTTGTTCAAATTTTTTTTCCGTGTATGTTAGAGTTGTTCACATTTTTATCAAACATTTTCATATACTGTATTTGAAATTTTCTTTTTACTTACATCTAGTCCTCTTTTTGTATACTTTGTTTGAGAAATTAATATATTTTTTTCTCGGCACAGAAAATATGTATATTTTTATTGAAAAATATACATATTTTCTAAACATTTTTAAATTACAATGCGTTTTCCATGAACTACACTACAACGTTCCAAAACGCCTTTCATTTAAAATATGCCGATACCATAGTGCCTCGACGGTGTATCCTAAGCCAGCTCTTTCATAGCTCCTTCATTTTTTTTTAATTTCCAGCGGCTCACGCTGGAATCGAAACCAAACGTTCGGAACGGAATCAACGTTTTGTTCCGTTTCTGAAAATTGCTTGTTAAACAATTGAAACGAGGATAAATCATAGATGCTAAGCAATCGTTAACGATGTTTATCGTATCGGCACTACGCTGATGTTAGCGCGAACACCCACGACGACTGCACGAGTTATCTTTCTCGGTACGTGCCATGGAAATGAATGCAGAAGACCGCGGGCATAACGAGAGAGCGCGTATTAAGTTTGATCTTAATTAGCGGTAATTTAATTAGGATCGGCAGCGTGACGGTTCGGACTTGGGGCAGGATCGAGTCGTAGGTAAGAAGACGTCGACGCGGCCAATAATTAAGACGGGCAGCCTCACGTACGATCATCGTCACGGAAACTGGGTGCACGATTTTCAGAAAACCAAGACTGCGCAAATTAAAACGCGCGGCTTTCGTGTCCGCATTTTATTAATTACCCAGCATACCAATTCATCCGGACAGCCGGGGAGCCGACCCGCGGTCACGCTCTGGTCCTCAAACGGCAGCCGCACGTTCCAATATGCACCTTCCTCGGTACATCCGCTTCTTTGCGGAGGAAAGGCGCTTTGATGGGACGTCGCACTTTATGATAATGCGATTGATTTAGCCAATTAAGAGTGCTTTATGTTATTCATTGATATGTTAATTGAAGCCCGTTTCTTTTCTCGTGGCGATTGCCGGCTCGATTAAATAAACTCGGGGCAATCGTAATAAATTAGGGGAAATAAACACTGGCTTAGACCAAATTAACGAAACGTGACTCCGCGATTCTATCGTTTAATTTTGGATTAACAGTTTATTTTGCAATTTTTTTATTTTTCATTTCCATTGACGTTTCCATTTCCATTTCCATTAATTAAAAGCAGGAAGTAACGAAACTAACTAAACTAACGGCACTAACAAAACTAACGACACTATCGACACTAACGAAACCAGCGAAACTAACAAAACTAACAAAACTAACGACACTAACGAAACTAACAAAACTAACGATACTAACGAAACTAACGACACTAACGAAACTAGCGAAACTAATGCAACTAACGATACTAACGAAACGAAAGATCGACCAAAGGGGAAAACCCATTAAGTCGGAAATGTAACATAAATACAGTTCGGTGTCATTTTCGAGCTTGAATCACTTAAGTGCCATATTAAGTTTAAATAACTAAAGAATTCATTTGTTTTTACTGTATTCTTCATTTGCGTGCACATTCTGGAAAATTAGTTCCTATTTGCAAAATCGGAAAATGGAAAATAGTTTCTTTTTTTAATTTTTCATTTCCATTTGTGTTGCATTGTTATGTAGTATGTTGCTAATATCACGGACATTTGAAAAGGTGTTAATGTTTACTTCCGCATTTCTGCGTGGTGTTGACTCTGATTTTTACATGCGGCGGAGATATGCGGCGAAATTAAAAGCGGATTTTAATTGATACATCCGTCTTATGCAAACCCGCGCGAACAGTTAAGATTTCGCGAGTCGCCCGTAACGAGTGTGTACGCCAGCGGTGCGCGTTAGCGTAATGGCAATCATATTAATTATTGCAACGAGCAAGAGCGCGCGCCACATTTACGCCGACTGCTTACCGTGAACGCACGCTATTCATTCTTGCGCGCAAGTTCGCGATAAAAGGAAGGACGAGACGCGGAAGGAGGCGCGGTTCAGCAATAGAAGCAAACTAGGAGACCCGTTCCCCTGTGCGCCACTTCCGCTCGCGGGTAATTATCTATTATGACGATCCCAAGGGGGTCTACGGCGACCCCTACTTTATTTGATTTCCTTTTCCTTGGTATTTATGGTTTTTTTTGCATTGCGCTATTTCGTTTCCTCTCTTCAAGGATGTGCGATGATATTTTATTTCCAACATATGTTCACCCGTCATGTGTTCAATACAATTTGTCATTTTTTAAATCAATGAATTCTTCAAATCAGTAAAACTTAAATTTCAAAATGTGCAACACCATTGTTTGTCATTTTTATAGTTGTCTACAGATTGGAACTGTATTTTCAAAGTTTAATTCAAGTTTTGTAATTAAGGTAATATCGAAAGGGAGCAACAAATTTGAATAAATTTTATGACTAAAGAAGTTAGGTTCTTAACCTGAAATCAGAATAAAAATGTAGTTTGCAAAATATTTTTATATTCTTAATAACTATCGTGACTGGTTTCGAAACCTTCTAGCACCACAATATCTCGGTATGATTATAATTTTCATGAATATTCATGAATTATAAATAATATTCATAATATTCATTCTCATGAATATTAGATTGTTAGTAATTTACGAAAAACTACTTTTAGCATGAAATCAACCTTTATAGCATCAACCTTTTTTGTTATTTCTATTATATATGGTCTTAAAGAGACTGGCAAATGAAAATGCATTTTTCGACATTTTTGTCGAATTGTTTTTGTTGCTAGATTCTCGGCTTCTCTTTAATCATCTGGGGGGGATTAATGAACCAATGATTTATTATATATTTATAAAAACACAGTTTGACCCAATTGCCGACATTTTTTCGTAAAAAACTTATAGATAATAATGTGTGAACTGCGAGTTTCCGTCATTTTTCACTCTCCAGTCCCCTTACTAACACGTTCTGTTTTCAACATCCAATAAGTTTATTTGCCAAACTAAATTGTCAGCAAATTAAAAAGAGAAACGTAATTTCGGTTGCCGTGAATGTCACAGCCACTTAGGCTCAAAGTAATTCGTTCCAAGAAAGCCTAAAATAATGTAACGTGGAAAATGAGGATTCGTCGGAAAAACTCGAGTGCGCGTGCTTTTTTGTACCCTTTTCCTTGTCTTTTCTTTTTGGCTCGCAACGAGAGACGAAGGTAGACACGAGCCATTACCGTAGTAGGCGAAGTAGCCAGTCGGTTAGACGTTAATGGTCATTATGAGCACGCTTCGCTGATTGTGCATCGCCACGAGACCGTCCGAGGGCATCATCGGCGACCCGGAGACCCGCTGAATACGCTACACGTCTATTCTTTTATTAACCTAGTCGCGGCTCGCTTCTTTCGTTAGTTAATTTGACGCTGGCCGTCGCACTAGCCTGACCACGACCGGCATTACCTCCAGCGTGCATTTTATACCCAATCCTCACGTATAATTATTAGACCATTTTCGTTTCCTCTTGCATTTTTTTATCCCAATTATTCAAGTCAGCTTGAATTTCTTAGTTCAATATCAAAAGTAATTTATTCCATTGCGCGCGTAATTATCTCGACACGTTGCGTTTACATTTAGTGGAAAATTTTATCTTGCCGCGAGATATGGTGTTATGTATTTATGAGAGGTGATACCGACGCGGTTACGTTTACTTTATGTACGTTCGTCTGATTATGCCATACTTATTTTATACGCATCCGAAGTTTGACGCGCTCAAAGCTGGCTTTGCGTGATTGTATCGCGCCACCTTCCGGCTTTCAAACTCGTCGTATCTTAACCAATCGTTTTATCTGGACTTATTGCCTACGGTACGATCTTTCGAGGTTTTGTCGAACCGATTCAGTTTGGGATACGATCAGTCAAATGTCGAAATTTGATTAACATTAGTCAAATTTGAATGCGACTTTGACACAGCGAAACGTGACTGAGCTTTATCTCGTTTCATACCGTCGAATCTGATCTGACCTGATTAGGTCTACTTAGGTCTCATTAAACCTAATCGCACTTGAGCATCGTTTTACGGTTTACTTACCTAACGAAATTAGATTCGATCGGATCAAGTATCCTCGCAGTTTGTTTAGCATGTCTGATTAAATCAAGCAGGAACGTTATACAAAAATGCCAGGGTAAAATGGAAATAGAGGCTTTGCTCGTAAGATTAAATGGTCAAGTTATTTTGTATAATGTTCGATCACTTTACATAAAGAAATCTGCTTTACATTGTTTATGCAAATTCTCAGCATTTAAGGTACTGTAAAGTTTTCAATTAATGGTATCGATGTAAATAAATTGGATGTAGATAGTTACATCCAATATGATTCAAGGGGTATTTTTTTAATATGAAATTGAAAATTGCATTGTAATATCTTGGACACTGATGGGTATGAAAGTCAAAAAGATATTTATTTTTAAATAAATAATAACGTATAAATAATTGATTCCAGTGTTGAAACATACCTCAACTCTGTCTGTCTTCAATGTAGCAATCTAGTTTTTTCATCATTTGGCACATTTAATCTGGTTTGTCAGTGCGGAGTTGATAAGGATTTTTATAACCTTTCAGCTTCAACCTACTTCGATTGATAGAAATACTCGGGACATTAAACTTAGTTAAGTCACCTGAGATCACTGGTACACATTTCAACTGAGACGTTCGTTTGAAACGACTGAAGGCAATTAGTTAGACCGTCACAAATGAGTCGTTTTGATGCAATGAAATGTTATTTTTGTAATCACTTGGATTTTAATTAATTGAAATTCAGAAAAAATGCCACGCTGAAGTTCAAATGTTATGTTCCAACTGTCTGAGTGCTCTATTTCAGTCAACGTTAATTTTCCCGAGAACCCAATTAAACACAGTTAGTTTGATCTCACTGCAACTGCGTTGCCCCGTTATATTTTATAAACATAACCTATCATGACCGATTTTCTCTGCAAAGTATACGTCATTTCCCATTTCTAGTTTCTCCATTCTCCAAAAATTTGCTTCCGTCAGGTGCACTAACTTAATTGTTTACGATTTCACACTCAGCAATTTCCATACTTATGGCAACTTCGAAAGCATTCGAAATTCCTCATAACAAGACCGACATAGCCGCGATACATCATTTGCCTCCATTTAAAGCGAAACGACAACGCTGCGTTGCAATTTCTATTCCAGCGCAACAATTGATTATATTGCGCAAAAACGAAAGAAGTGTCTGAAAATTGCTCCGGTTAATGTCTCGAAAGCAACACGTGAAAAAGCGATAGCTCGAAGGCGGTTCGGGTTTAGCTGGTCGTGCGGCCAAACACATAAGGTATCATCGCAATTGCACCCAGGAGAGATGGCACGGCGCGTTCCCTTTCACGCGATTCACTTAAATAATCCGCGTCGGCTGACTCGGCGTATCTTTTCTCGCGAACAAGAGCAAGAAAAAGAAGAGGACGGCCGAGTAGCGGCCTCTCTTTTTGCCTTATAAGACGTGGCACGTCCGCACAGGTGGCATGGCACGTACTCGGTAAAGCTAAGCAAGCGAACAAGCTCCGTAATTACGGCCCAATATGCAACCGGGCCCGCACCACGGACAGGTAGGTAAAGCAGATTGCCGGCAGATTTCCAGATAGGCGTATTATGGATACCGCCTTGCTTGTCTGCCGGCTCATTGGCTGCCATTCGTATCCGCAACTTGCTACCATCTTCCTTCCTTCTCTCTCTATCTTTCGGCTATCTCGCGCTTTTGCTCCGTGCCTCCTTCGATTTCTATGCCTCCTTCTTATACCCCGATATCCTTTGCCCCTTCTGCCGCCTTCCACCCTCTCTCTCTTTCTCTCTCTCCCTCCTACGTTTGCGCGATTGCGACTACCGAAGCTACCTGTTGCAGTCGCAGTGCCTCCGCGTACCTATATGCCTAATTTTCTTAATGTTTCGCCAGAAATTCACGATAAAAGGCAGGGTTCCTTCCAGCTTTTGCCCGAGAAATTATGTTATAAAAGTGGAATTTCACGTGGGTGGTTCGACGATGGCACATGAGCAGGTCTTATGACCGCGAGGGTTTTTGGTCGTGACTGGTATAATTGCAAATCAAGTGGTTTTTGTAGGTCTAGAACTTCAAAAACTTCGAAACTTCGAAATCTTTGAAACTTCGAAACTTCAAAACTTCGAAAATTTCGAAAACTTCGAAAACTTGGAAACCTCGAAAACGTCGAACCTTCAAATAGTTCGAATATTCGTAGTTAAAAGAAAAGTTTCGAAGTTTTCGGATTTCTAGCCCCAGTTTTTTGGGAACGATGGGTGAAGCAAAGTTGGTGTACGATATGGAAAATCTATAGGCAAGAGCTGCCTATAGAAGATGTCTAGCACCTACCCATCTTGGCAATTGAATGTAAATACATTCAAGATTAAAAGATTATGAAAGGAGGGAGATCTATTGGTGCTGATACCATCTGAATGACACATGAAGATAACACGGGCACAATTAACAAATTTGTAGTGTTTCGAATAGGATAATCCTCGGCAAGGTCTGTTCCTACTCAGGCAGTTGAAATTTATTTTTGAGTGAAGTTTTGACAGACTATATGGTTAAGTACCGGTTAAAGTCCATAAAGTCCGGCATCAATTTTTCCGTCCGTCCGTCCTTTCAATCAGAAACGCTTTATCTGATTCGTATCGCCATTCTTCCACAGGTCTTCCGTTTATACGATTATTTATCAACCCCGGGCCTCTTTCTCCATTAAACATTATCTGCCCACTTGTTTGCTGTCTCGATCTTCTTCGGATAGCTTTTCTTCTGCCAAGAAATCTCCGATAGCTGTTATTTTGTCCTCGCTCGTTCTCCGGAACTTTGATTTGTTTCTAACATTATCGCTGTTCAAGTAATCGACTGATTAAGATTAATAATGAAAACCATTAGAGCTGTGAGCCACGTGATAAACATCATAAATTAAGCAAATCAAGATGACACGTTGTTCGATTATTTTTGGCTAGCTTTCAAGATTTTTTGTGAGTTATCTTTATGCAGGTTCTGTCGCACACTCTCGTTGCATCAAATAATAAATTATCTTTATAAATTCTAGGAGACAAATTTATTGACAATAAAGTTACATTTCAAAAACGTTTCCTGGAGTAATCATTTTGATCCGTACGACGTGACATTTTATAATACGGGTGTGCTTAAGTGTTATTTTCAAGGCATTCTTATGTCCAAACAGTTAAAATATAATTTATCTTGTTTGAGATAAATAGGGATATTTAATAATTCGATATATGCGTAATGCGGAGTTAAACTACGGTAATCAATTAGACCCATAAAATTTAAATTTATTAATTCTGTAAATACGGCGACAGTGATGGTACAAATGATTGAATAGATAGAACCTGATATCGACGATAATACAGTTGATTTCGAGTAATTATAATATACTGTGCAATTATTCACAAATTGTTGTACTAAATTTAACAAATTGAAAGATATTCTAGAGGGTAATGAAGAAGGGTAACTATATGGCCTTATAAATATTTTTCATCTAACTAAAGATATTTTATCGTTGTCTCTACGTTTCAAAGTGAAAATAGAAATGAAATACCGCGCCAATAAAATCTTCTATGAATTACACGAACTTTAATTTTAAGAGTTAGCACTTCATAAATGTACTTTTTATTACAACAAATTCGTTTGAAAATTCCCAAATCCACATCACATTAACACTTCTATACAAACATCTAAAGTTATCGCAGTTTTAATAATAGCTCTCGATTTTGCAATAAATTTCAGCCATCAAAAATATATCAACAAAACTAATAAGATCACGAAAGATTTACAACGTTCCGCTAAACAAACACAGCATGGTTTATGATTCAATCAACATTTAAAGTACAAAAATGCGACTTTCTAAAACAACAATACCTAAATGGACGACGGTTAATCGGGAAAAAAGTCGAAACTCGTTTATATAAGGCAACACTAAAGTTGACGTATCTACGTAAATTAGGATCGCTCTGTAAAGGATTCGCGAATTTAATGCACCCGGATAATATTCAATTCGTCGTAGAAACTGCCGCGTTAAATCACACGTCAATTTGTGTATCAATGCACAAACCTGCATACGTCATAAAATTAGCATAAGAAGCGTTTCGATCAAACCACGGTCTTTCAATTAATACGACAACGCTATAAAATCATAACGTACGAGCCTATCACTGCCTCGCTATGTGTTAGACGTAATTTGTTCGCCGTCGAATCGCAAGGCGCGAATTGTTCTACGGCTTGTTTCTCGTAATATAATGTATTCCGCGCAAAGGCAGATCACGCGTTCCATAAATAGTCCGTTAACTAAGAAACGCGGTTCGATGTTAAGTTCCATCCAACGGATTCCTGCGACGTTCGATTTCCTCGAGCAACGCGTTGTACCAGTGTCACATAAGTCTAAGCAGAAAACAGAGTTTCCGCTCCACCAATTTATAGCCCCGACCCAAATGAAACAAAACTGCGCTCTAAACTGCGCGTGCGCGCCCATTTTTCACACGAAATAATGCGACATCGTATTCTTTAGAGCGCTGCCTTATTCGTCCATTTGCATAGGTTTCAATTTTGCGCAAAAATTCGAATAAAATGTCTCGCATTCATCGCACCATGTGCTGAATTGGACGCTGATAAATGGGTAATAAATTGTAGACGTAGATCTGGTAAATTATGAGTCAAGCATTGAACCATTACGTCGCTTTAGTTACTGGTTGCTTCTGTGACCCAATTTTCGACTGATGTATGACTGAAATTGATTTCGTACTTTCTTTCGTTACTGAACGGTGCGATTTTCATGTGTATTGGAAATAAAACTTTTTATTAATTAATCGCTCAACGCTTCTCATTTTTCAGAGACCGAAAGAGAATTCATAAATCGAGGCATTTACACCGTTCAAAAGACTAATATTTTAGTCATTTGAACAAGCGTGTTTTTGCTATTCGTTTGCTAATACCGTTTACTAAACTACAAGACATTCAACAACACCTGTCGTTAATAAAGAACAGACAGAAATGTTACATATTCCATAAGTAGGTTCCGTACAAATTAAAACATAAATTGAACAACTGCACTCGATACACTATTACTATTCCGAGTGGTGTAAATATTGAACGATAAATAGTTTTGGACCAAACCGTACCGATTTTCGAATTACCTACATTTGTAATTCCTGCGTAACTGTACATAAATCTCCCACCCGGGAATGAAGAAATTTTATTCTACGTTAATTTCAATGTACCAATCGTTGATTTTTTTTAATGCCACGCGGCGCAAAATGTTAACGGAAAATATGCCACGCCGTACAAGTCCATTTAACGTTACGAAATAGATTTCATATACACGCGGTAAACTGACCGCGCCTACAACTACGTTTCAATTGAATCGTCAATGAACTTTCATAAAAGTTTATTCCACGCTGATAGCGATCGAGGAAGGAAAAGGACGCAGAGGAAAATAATCTCCGGCGAATTAATGATTTCGCGTCCGCAACCGAACCGGCCATTTGCGGTACGCCCACGCACCCGCGCATAGTTTAGTTGCAATGTAAAACAGCGCCGATATAAGAAGATTCGTGCTCGCATTCCCCGCGTAATTAATTACTCACTCGGTAAAAGCGATTGCGCTACAACACCGTGATCGTGACTTTGCCGATAAATTATGACGCGGATTTCTGCCGACGTCGAATTCTCGTGTAATTGCTTGTCCGAATCATTACGGTTCGGTATTGTTTTCGACGATTTTCGAATGTCTTAGCTCGGTTTCGGTTCGTTCGTCGCGGCTCATTTGCAATTTTCTCAATGAGCGTCGAACCGCGATTACCGTAATGTTAACAGAAAAACAATTACGCGAGATAAAATTTTGAGCGCGAGTGTTTCGAGGCTCAAACGAGCGAAGGAAGCGTGTAAATCGAAATATCGGTGTAATGAAACCCAAGTTTACGTGTACTCGCGGTTGCAGCTCGCGGAACTCACAAGAAAATCAAGTGTACACAAACTAAGGAGACGCGGTAAAGCAATGCCGCTCCGGTGAAACTGCAGCCCGAAGTTACTGTATGCAAAGTAGCTGTTTACTGGTATAAGCGTGAGCAGATAACCGGGGATATGCTAGGTCGGCGCACCATGGGTATTTACCTTTTTTTCGCCATTCTGGGTCGACATGCAGCGCAGGCTACCCGATATCAAAATTATCAATTATCTTCCGATTGCTTTGTTCAGAGGTGAATCGGGCTCCTTTTAACACTTTTTAACGACTTTTGCTTTTAAAATAAAACGCTGAATAAGTAACGATTTGAGTGAGAGGAAAAATAAGGAAAAGAACTTATTGTTTAAATAATAAAGGCAGGATGTTTGTACAATTTGCTTTTTGTACATCATAATGTAAAGAAATTTAAAAATTGTATAAGAAATTCTGAATACATCGAAAAGCTTTTTTTACTTTGTAGCAATAAAGAAATTATCTAGAATAAATTTTTCTAGTATACTTGCGACAGTAATTTTATTATGGAATGCAACTCACTTACACCACAAAAAATATGTCGAAGTTTTCGTAAAATTACATAATATATTAAATTTGTATTTTTATTGCAGAACATTGGTTTATTTACAGTAATAATTTACATAACAGTATCATTTTATGTATTTTAGGGTAACTGATCATTAAGAGACATTCGAAAAATGTAAAATTGATTCGAGTTAAAAAGACCGTTTAACAACTTGGCGGATCAAAACGAAAGCTCTATCATCATTTATGACAGATTGACATAAAATGAGCATAAATAATGTTACGAAAGTGGATGCACTGCACTCGTCGTGTCGCTTGTGAAATATCGTAGAAAAGGATCTATGGAAGGATCGATCGATCGTTGACTGACCATCGCGAAACAGCTGCTGAGGCACGAGATGACCTCGGCCCGCGGCTTGATCGATGGCTCAGCTGATGACCTCATCGGTTGATCCTTCGACTATTTCAGCGAAAAAGTCAAGAGATCAAACGAAACTCTGCCTGGCAACAGCTCTCAACAACACCACACTGTATTTTCAGCGCATGAACAATTGTCGAAAACAAAAATGTAAAATTAAGGAGGTTACGAGTAAGTGGAACATTGGGTTCCTAGTCGACCAAAGGTATATGTGCCAACGAGATTTCTAAGTGTATGATACATATGAATGTGGATCTGGAATGGTATTTGCGGTTTGTTCGAAATAAAAGTAAACGAAAATTTATTGATCGGTAATTATTAAAAAAAAACTGTGTACAAACTGCCCAAGTGAACTGAAACGAAGTTTATGGGAATTCTGATAAAATGTTATTGAAAAGGTCACGGAGGTTATTGTGCAAATTGCTGAAAAAGTTTATGACCATCCCAGAGACTTAACGAGGCGCATTAAAAAGCATTCCTATCTGTTATGACGACCCGGGGGCGACTGAATTCGCCGAGGATCCGACGAAAAATATGAACCCGTCTGAAAGATCTGGTGATTGTAGGTGAATTACTTAGAAAATGCGGAAGTCGGGCGTTTTGCCCAAAAGACCCCGGGACATCTGAGCAACATGAAATTTATCAGGGGACATAATCATGCGAAACTCCGCCGCACTTTTTTCACAGCTAACGAAAGCCCGATAGAAAACGGTTCCTTCGGTAACCGGAATTCCCTGTCCGAAATCCTCGAAGAAAGTTGCACACCCGTCCTCCGAACATTCCCATAGTCCTCTTGCATAATTAAACCGAAAAGTGCATGTGATTTTCGTTGCCGGAGCAATTAATATTGTTCACATCTGAAAAACAAACTTATAAATTTGCGCAGATTTATGCACAGGCGGACTAAGGAGACGGTTTGCCTCTTATCTGACGGCGAATGCAGGAATTCGAGATGATTAGTCGTTACGACGCTGAGGTAAATTCTCGTGATCCTGCGACGACGTGGAAATTTATTCGCCTGCCCCGCTCGTCAGCCTTTTTCTCCTCGAAATCGTCCCATTATTTGTTTTATTAAACTAAAAATACGTTAATCTGCACAAAACTTCAGTTCCTCTTTGGTTCCACAACAAATCACTCAAATTTCCCAGATTTTCCCGTAGGCGCCCAAAATCACTTTCAGAAAGTTCCTATTGTCAGAGCAAGAACTCTTCTGTGAGATATCGAAAATAGCTTCGTTCGCAATGTTGACTTTTGGGCAGCGGACATAAAGGATTTTAAAGAATCATAAACTCCGAAAATCATTAAAATTTCACAGTTGTAATATAACAACTATTATATTTAGGAAATTAAATTTCCGAGATTTAGATAACATTCTTGTATGTCCAAGCAATATTTTCACAAAGATTTTTTTGGAACAAAGTTTTAGATACATGGCAATTTTTTAATTGGTTTCTGCCCTTCTCCAAAAAAACTTACTTAACTGGATTTCTTCCAAAATTTCATTTCCCCCAAAAAGTGTGCTGTTAGCATGTCATCTAAATAACCACTCTATCTTGAATGAAGACACTTCATATGTACTTGCATCCTGATACCGACTTTCCCACCGATACTTCCCATTTCGACATTTCTGAATCAGAATCGCATCGCCAACGTAGAATTGTTCGCACCTACGTTCCCTTACCCCGCGGCTTTGCACGTCTTTTATTTCGTGCGTGGTGTTTGTTTTTGCGGGATCTCGTTGAGTAGCAGCAAGCTCTTTGATGTAAGCGATCAAAGATCCGTTTGAAAGCCGTGGACGCGGGGATCGGATCGAATCGACTTCAGCCTGGAAGATGTCCTTTCAGATTCCACGGGCTGAGTCCCTTTTCGCAAAAGCCGAGAGGGATATCGATGCGTTGAAGTAGGTACAGCTTTGTGCCACGTCGAATCACATCCCGTCGTATCGGGTCGCATCGCGCTCGCGTCTTCCCTACATGGAAGGACCGGCATAAAAAGTTGCCGGACATCGCTTCCCCTGCGGTCGCCGCGAGACGATGACCGAAAGGACACCCGTGACGCGAGTTAGAAGACATTGACGTAGCTTTGACCACTTTTGCGTTTGACTTGTGTTCAAACCTCGGACGTGTTACATTAAACACTCGACGACGCCGCGCGTATACTCACCGAATTGTCGAGATGGGAAACCGTTTCAGGCGGCTCGCTTTCCGATAGCCACTTGGCTACTTGTTCATATGAACAAAATGCTCAGTGATGGAATGAGGATGTCTGCCAGAGGCCCTTCTGTTCAACTTTTCGAGCGAAATTTATTTGAGCGAAACGCGTCAGTGAACACGAATGCAAATTTCTGGCAAGCGTCAGTGAAGAATTTTTGACCGACGTACATACGCAGGAAAAGGTTTGTGTTTGATTCCACAAAGGAAAATAAAAGCATTGAGTATCCAATAAAGTACAAGAAATTTAATAAGTGGTGTCAAAAAATAACAGAGGTCGACATTTTCTTATTCCGATTTGAAGTGCCAGAAAAATGATACTTTTTTAATTTTAAACGGGGTCGCTACAATAAGTAGTTTTCAAGATCGTTTACGTCCGCCGATTTATCGCCGCGTGAAATAATACATTGGAAGAGTAAATGTTAAAATTGCATTAAAAGTTGGAAAGATTTAATGAAATGATTCATGGGCAATTAGATCATTATCCCAATTGAAAAGAATGAGCTAAAACTGTTGTAAGAATTATCTCGTGTCACGATTGCTACGAAATAAGTCATTCAGTTGGGACTAATAGCGAATTAATTATCATCGTGTAATGTATGCGGAACACAAGCGCGCGTGTTCATAAAGTCAGATAAAGGTTTGAATTGTTCGTGATCACGAGGTGTTCTCGTAATTCGCGATATTATATCGCGATTGCGCGATTCCGAGTGGAACTGGTACAATTCCAGAGCCGCGATATGGTTCATCGAATCGTGTAATAAATAAAATAAGCATTGTCGCGCGGGTCGCGGTTGAAAAATTGGCGCAAAAAATTGTTTTGCATTTATTCTTAGGCGCAGCTTGTGAGAATGATGTGAGAAAAAATTTCTCACAATACCGCAGCATAGATATTGGTTCGGTACAAAGGATCTTGCGGTGAGTCCATTGTATTACAGTTTCCAAGCTAGGACAGTTTGACATTACATGTATAAACATAATGTACTTCGAATTAACTCGTGTAAATACCAGTAAACAGACAATACCAATACGTGGCAATAACTTCTACTTCTCAACTATTTTTCTAATGGTTTAACATGAATTATACGAAAATTACAGGTTTTCTAAATATTTAGATCAATGTGTTTCTGCATTTTTGTAGTAAAATGACGACAGAATTAGATGTAACAAAGTTACGGTTTCAATAAGAAATGTGGATGAAGTAAATGAGAAATTATTATTATTATTATATACAGCTTAACATTAAGTCGTCATGTAGTTTATGCATATTTTTTATCGTTACTTCAGGAGAAAGTATTGAATTACGTTTAAAGTAAAATAACGATCGGAAACAAGTATCGCGAAGTAGTTTATAAACCAGTTGAATATCTTTTTGTTTTCAGAAGCTTCGATGATGAAAACGTAGGTAAATGGAATCTGTATGGACGTATTCACAGCTCAGCGAGGATTTATACCATTCGTACCAGTAGTCTGTACATTGTCATGAGATACTTTAATGAATTCTTATGAAAAATGATGTTTGAAATTTATCTCCAGTTGCATGTTCTCTTATTTTTCGCAATACCAATATTCCTTTGACATTCACCTTGGATGTAACGTATTTAATCAGTGGAAAAATGAACTGCTAAAATGCTACCATACGTCGAAACTAGTTCTGTAACATACTTTAATCGAACGAGAGCGTTGATTTAAAGTATATCATTTATGAAAAATTCTTCGAAGTTAATAATTTCTTCCAAACAATACACCATACATCGCGATGATTATTTGTCATGTTATTAAAAGATTTTTCTCACATATTACAAGTTCCTCAAAATCATAAATGAAAAATCTCGAATAAAATGATACTCCCATTAAAGCATTCTCGTATCCACAATCCAATAACTCCACCACAACGTGACCCGATCGAAACATTTTTTCCATCGTTCATCCCCTTAATCCGCGATTCCAGAACAGCCTCAATTCGCAGCCTCGCGTTTGCACCGGCGCAATGCAGCTGCAACCGTGATACTCGCATGAGTTTTCATGTACGAGCGCGCTGGACCGTCGAGCAGACTGATCTCGAATTAATCCGCGGTTAGCCGGCGCACCGGTAACTTGACCGGAGCTCGGCCACGCCAGAATGCCCCGAGAGCGAGCAGAAAAGGAGACGCGCGATTCGGCCGGGCGAACGCGAGCGAGACGGAAAAAGACAGGCCGAGCGACGCGGACGAATCGGCAAAAGGGAATTCTTACACGCATCCTGTCTGCGGTTGACGAAAGTTATATCGGGACACGAAATTTCTTAGAACGCCCGGCCACGGCATTCGTACACGCATTTTTGCACTTCTTCATTTCTGCACGACGCGACCTAATGACAAAAATCATGACGGTCCGGCATCAAATTGGGCCATTTGGCACAACTGCCACTCGCGGGCCCGAAAGCCAGCTCGTTAAGTCCAAATACGAGAACCATTATTCCAATTTGTCGCACGGAAAAAAATTACGCTCGCATTGGTTTTTTTGGGGACCGGTGCAACGGCGTTAGATGTTTTCGTTTTCCGAGAGAAACTGTGAGTTAAAATTTTGTTTTGTTAGTAGAGAGTCAGAGGCAAGTATAATTTTGCAGTGTTTAATACATAATATACGAATATTATACAGAATTCGTATATTATACATATACAAGCAGAAAAAAGACACAGCGGCACAGCACCGGGTCAGTACCGGCGAAGGCCGGCCGTGTGTCGTCTGACCGTCGGGATGAAACGCGACGGGACGCTGTCGCAGTACTGACGGACGACGGTCGGTCGCACAACGCTGTGACGGCGGTGCGCCAGTACTGACAACTGATTCTCAGTCAGAGCAATGCGCGAAAGAGGTTATATTCGTTTTCTAATATAACCCGCGAAAAGTATCCGCAAAGCGTGCGGGTCGTATGTCAATTTTTCAAAAACACTGGCCCTGGTGGAGCCGAACGGAACTAGAGATCTAAATTATTTTCAGCTCGACAAATTTGAGTCGACGCTTCCAGTAATTATCAGCATTACCATCCGATGGTTGTCGGGAGCAAGTGATAGAGAGGGAGGCAAAAAGCTGCGGGACAAGGCATAACAAAATTTAAACAGTATTATATATTATTATATATAAAAAATAGATAAACTATTTATATAAGTATGTAAACTAAATTTTTTACCCTTTCCAAAATTGATACTCCTTATACATTGCGGATTATATTAGAAAACGAACATAAACTCTTTCAGTACTGGCGGACATCAGTGCTGACGAGCATCAATTGTCAGAACTGGCGTACCGCCGTCACAGCGCTGCACGGCCGGCCGTCGTCCGGCACAACTGTGCCAGCGTCGTGCCGGTATTACGACTGACGGACCACAGATTTTTCTGCCTGGAATGGTCAAATTGATGTTCTGTTAGGGCGCATTCAGAATAAGCGTTAAAATTTATTTATGCCTCACACCAGGCTGTGAAAAAATCTGAAATAATTTGTGAGTTCTTGCAGCGGCCTGACGAATATATATCACAGTTTTGCGACGGTGTCATTATTTTCAAATACGAGTGGAACACCCTTAATTAACAGGTAATTTTATTATTAATTATAATTCTTATCTACATTGAAACCAAAATTAAAAGATTACCCATGTAGACAAAAAACAATCGGCCCAACGTTGGCACGGAGTTGTGGATTGTCGGTCCAAGGTTGGTATGAAAGCGGATTGACAGTGGGCCAAGCTTGGCTGGGAAAACAAGCGAATGTCAAACGTCAAAATACGAAAAATTCGCATGTGTTCTGTCTCAAAAAGAAGAGAACGTCAAGGTTTTGAATTTTAACGTTTATTGTTTCTTTATTTTACCAGCCAACGTGGCATCACAAAATAATCCCATCATGATCACAAATGTCTCAAAAACAAAGTCGCAAAAAACCTTATCACAAAGGGATCAAGTTCTACTGATCAGTAAGTTATCACACAGTGATCCAGAATTTGTTTTCTCGGATGAATTTTACAACACTTTTTTAAAGCTATTTAACTAGTTACTTTAAACTAGTCAAGTAAAACTAGTCAAAACTAGTCCTAAACTATATAAAACTGGTCACTTTTCAACTCGGGGCCTTTCGAAATTGCGTGGCCAATTACGGGAGAGCGAGACCGCGAAACGCGTCTCGCCACGCGCGCTCGGCGTTTTTGCACCGACCGTTCCGCGCGTGGAAAAGCAAAAAGGCGACGGCAAAAATCGCCGCGCAGGAAAATTAACTTATTTGCATTCCTAGCCGAGATGATCCCGACTCGGAGGCGTGCGCTCGACATTCCAACTGTCTCGCGAGTTAACGCGACAGCGCGACGGAGAAATAGTGGCTGCGGTGTCGAGGGTCTGTCATTTCTTCGCGACGCTTTTCCGCGACGAAAAATGGCTGTGCGTCGTTTTGTTCGAGGCACCCGAGCGGTTCCGAAATGAGCGCGCAACACCTTCCTTTGAGCGGTGGATCGGCAGGAAGGGAGGAGTGAGACGGACAGGAGAACTGGCCCGGGAGGAAATAAGAAGACGAGGTGACGCGGAGAAGGAGAGAAAAGGGAACCATGGTTCGCGTGTTGCCCCCGGCTACCAGGCGCAGTTGACCGCGGGCGCCCTCCTCTCCCTTATTCTTCAATCTCTTAACTCGAATTTAAGACGTCCTTAACGCACCAGCTCGCCGCTTAAATTATATTCGATGGTGCGTCCGAGGGAAGAGCACGCTTGAGAAGGTCTTGCTGGCACGGCATCAGCAGGGGATGACGAAGCTAGTTTTTTACTGCACCAGGAATGTTTGCTAGAAGACGCTTTATAATTTGAGAACGAAATAGTCGAGATAATCAAAATTACTCTAACTGCAGCACGAGGAACGGAATTACTGTCTTATTAGAGGCCTTTTCGGACGCATTTAGACTTCTTATTGGCGTCGTTATATCAAAATGTCTTGGCAAGACGAATGCGTGGTTGCAGAGGTCTGGAGCGGCATTACGTTTCCTTTTATCTCTATTTTAAAAAATTGTATTTATTTTTATTTTTTTTCTATCATTGCATTGTCTGAGACGTGGCAACGCTGCAAAATAAAATAAAATATATCATATTTTTCAGATTATTTACATAAAAATGGTAAATAATTTGAAAAATACGATAAAAATAGTTTAAAAAATGGGTTAAAATTCGAAAAAAAATGTTTTAAAAAATGCAAAACATGCATTAAAAAATACAAAAAATCCCAACAGATTTCCAAAAAATTCCCAACAAGTTTCCAAAAAATTCTCTGCATTTCGCGAATTTTTAAAATTTTGTTTGAATTTTTTACATATTTTCGAATTCTTTCCCATTTTTTTAAACTATTTTTGTCGTATTTTTCAGATTATTTACCATTTTTCATTTTGCAGCATTACCACGTCTCAGACAATGCAATGATAGAAAAAAATTAAAAACTGAATACAAATAGAATAAAAATATAAATAAAATAACAATAATAAAAATAAAAATTGTTTAAATAGAGATTAAAACGAAACGTAATGCCGCGCCAGGATGGAATGGGAGGAATGAGTAGAGTTTGTATTTGAGGAAAGTTTTGAGGGGATTTTTTATTTGAAATGAGAGGAAGTTTGTGCGAATTTCTTGTTTCATTGGGATGCATTAATGGGAAAGTGTAACAATTTCTAGGTTCCTCCATGAATCTAAATCAACTGCATAGTTAAGTTGATGTCGTAGGAACATATGGTGCAGTGAGAAAAAATGGCTTGTTAAATCGAGAAACTAGATTGGACAGTAATCGTAAATCGATGGGTAGCAGATTTTACAATCTGTGCACAACAGAAATGCGTGCTTCTTTACTGCAATATGGTTATCCAGAACACAAACTCCAGTACAATTTTAGATAAGTGTAATTTGATAAGAATTTTGATCAAAAAAGTGTAACATGTGCCTTAAATACAATACTAAAGTACCAAATTATATTTAAAATTAATTACCATTCCTTAAATCTTCTGCGTGGACTCTTCCAATGCACACGATTTTACATGGAAAATTAGTTGAAATAACATTATAAACACTTATTTTATCGAGCTGTGCATCTTAGTGTAGGTTATTTAATACGGGCCTTCGATTTATTGTCGCAATTAGTGCCGTGTAGATTATCTGATAAATGACGAAAGTGAAACTAAAAGTTCTAGACGCATATGTACGTATAGTTCACTATTGATTTACTATAAATACCTCAATAATAAACATTACCGCTCATCTTTAGAATAACAAATTCTGTCTTCATATAAAACTTAAACAAGAGTTTATTGAGAAAAAAATTACTATAATTGGCTTTAAATAAATAAACCTACGACCAATGTGGGTAAAACAACTGACGCCTGTTTAAATAATCTCAATTCATCATTACGAAATATCCTTGTAACAACGTGCTCGTTCTAAATGGAGATTTATTGAGAGTTTGAAATGCTATCGAGAAATTATCGAGATGCAAGAAATTGAGTAAATACACGGCAAATCACGACCGTTTCATTTTTTGCTGGAAAGAAAGATATTTAAGCCCGATAGCGTAACCAGTTAATGTATATTGAACAATTTTCTAATTTCTCTTATTTATAAATTCCATCTTTATCTGTGACTTATTGATATCAGTTAATGACTCCTAAAATAAGACTCCAATTAAAAACCCCACCCGTTTCACGTTAGGCACTTTTAATTCAACTTATTTGGAACGAACATAATGTCGAATTAATTGAAATAAACGAATAATTATCTAATTAATGGTCATGTCAAAACCATTCATGATTTTGTAGATACTATTAATTAGACCAATAAACCACTCATACGTGACAGATCTTATTCAAAAGATTCGAAATTGCATCAAAGTTGGTTCTCCTTTCTTCACGAGATGAACGCAACAATTTAATTTTTTTTCGCGAACGCAGAAAAACGTGCTCCCGAAAAGAGCGCAGCTCGTTTGATAAATGTCGATTCAATTATCGATGCCGGGAAATGAACCCGAGAAGAAAAATAAAGTTGCACAAGCGTTTCCAATTTAGCCGCATAATCGAGAAGAGCGCGGCTCGAAAGGACGGTTATAAATCGCGTATTACCTACGGCGTGAGTGGTCAAATAATCACCAGCAGCGCGGTGCGGGATAGCGTACCGGTTAACCAAAGGTGCACGACTTTTTTTCAAATTAAATTCCCGAGTCAAGGGTCGAGGGCCGAGCCAAGGCTTGGCCTCAGGATGCAAGCGCAAGTGCTCGTGCTTACGACAGTTTTATCTACGAATCCCCGCTTCATTGACTTCAAATGTAAAGCAAGTAATTCCTTAACTGAGAAATTTCTGGATCCTATACAGTTACGGTTAATCTACCGGTACATAAAATACGTAACGTTGAAAGAAAAACTATTGGTTATGTCAAATTGAATTAAACAGGATGTACATTTATAAACTGTTGGATATTCCTATTCGACCTAAATGGAATCAGGTTGCTTCAAATGAATTCCATTTAGTATTTCATTAAGAACATACGCAAAAGCGATTTTATTTTTGCAAACAGAATTCTTGGGAATTTCTTCTATAAATATAAACAAATATTTAAACAAATTGAAAGAATCGCATTAAGGTAATAGTATTGGATTAAGGTAATGGGTTGCATTAAATCAATAATATCTGGAGAAAGAAATTATATAAATGATAATGTTTAAGATGTTTCTCTTGTGAAGGGCTGTATAATTAGGATGCCAAATAAAATGTGCATTTTGTTGAAATAAAATTATTTGTTTAAGGAATTTTGTTATGAAAAGTCTTTTTGTCACGCTATAAATAC
>JABFPB010001499.1:0-24886 GCA_022817645.1 Ceratoteleas bidentatus | reverse complement strand
AAAGCACAAATATTTCGAAAAAAAAATTCTCCGATAAAACCAGTGAAGCTCTTTCAAAAATCACTAATTGCTTAAGCAAAACTATATTTAAAAAAGTAAATATTTTTCTAAAAAAAAAAAACAAAATAGTCTTCAGACCGTTTTTTTGCAAAAATTTAATTTGACCCTAATTTTTTTAATTTCAAAATCCACTGCTGAGCGCAATATTTAGTCAAACCAACGACAGAGTCCAGGAAAAGTCATTGGCACTTAGAAACGACGCGCGGCAATTTTTGCGAGAACAGAGCAAACGTTTGCAGAATTCGTGCAGATAGCGCGAGTCAAAAACGAAGAAAAAGCAAGAGAAAAATATATCGATCGAAGATAGCGGCGTGTGAACGTCTGCGGTCAAATTGGACATAAAGAGCGGATTGAGAAAAAGCCGCGCTAAGAATACACTGCCCCGAAGAAAACAGTATCAGTCATTTGACGCAAGCGAGGCGCAAAGTAAATGATTGCGAATTTTTGCGCCGCGGTTGATGAATTGACGAAACTGTTTTGAACCGCGGCTAACAAACGTTGTAGCAATTAATAACGTCCGGTTATCGGCGCTATCGGCGAATTATGCAAATGCGTGCAATTAATCGAGTGACTCGGCGTGCGGATTTTTCGTGGCGATTGTTCGACGCATCAATGCACATTGTTTCGAACGGCGAGATTGACTCCTTGACGAAGAGTCAATTGCCTGCGCGCCAAGCACGTCCCAGGCGCAATGTTTGTTAATGTGTCGAACTATTTCTGTGCGGATTCACGGTAAAACTTTAATTTGTATGAAAAATGAGAGTGATAAAAGAAAAGAAAAAGCAATGCATTGAAGAATTAAGCGGCTGTGATGAAAAATGAAGTAATGTTAAATGTAGTTATTGTTCAACTGAAAATAATTGGTGTTCCTGGTTTTAAAAATTTCAGATATGTTATAACATCTTAACTTAAAAGTCTTTGTAAACTTAGAAGTCATACACAAAATTAATTAATTAAATATGATATTCTATTAATATTAATAGGTAACAGTCTTCATATTAATTGAATATGAAGAATTAGTTATATTTCTGTAATTAAGGAGATAATATTTTACAGCTTTTAAATTTAGAAATACATTAAATTGTAGCAAAGTATCCAAGTTTATGAAATTACAAATAAAAAGACGCTTTAGAAGCATTGTAATGATATAATAAGTAGCTTTGGTTTATAATAATAGAATCAAATTGAGAAAATCAGCATGAGAATACGGTTTATTTCAGGCTCTGGAAATGTTATTCGATATCAAAGCTGCTTTCGATGAGATGGTTAGCGAGCTGCAGTGGATGGATTACAATACGCGAGAAAAAGCCCACAGAAAGTTGGAGTCAATGCGACCGTTCGTCGGTTTTCCGGAATGGATCACAAATGTGACGAAATTGAATAAGCATTATGAAGGAGTGAGTAGAAATAAGAAATTTGTTCCAGGAAAAATATGACGGAAAATCCCTAACGTTTTACGTATTTTCCAGAATTTTTTCCTGTTAAATGTATAAAGAATAATATGTTTTATGAGTATGCTTAAATTTTACGCACTAACTTATTTTTGGTATTTTTTACGCTCATTCAATTATAAAAAGAATAAAGCCGTCAAAAAATATTGCAGGCAAAATAAATATTCGCATTTAACTCCTTTATATTCCACCGCTGTTTTTTCACGTGATCGAAATAATTTAAGTATATAATATAAAAATTCGTTATGTATAGTAATTAACCGATTTAATTAACTAGGTGGAAGTCATCGAAGGAAAGCTCTTTGAAACTTTTCTTCGACTCACAGACGTTGGCATTAAGAAAAATCTCAATAGCCTCCGCGAAAAACCTGACAAAAATCGTTGGATAACAACAGGCACCACAGTCAACGCATTTTACAGTGCAATACTCAACTCAGTCAGTAAGTCACTCTAATTGCAAACATTGCTCCAAATTCCATAATTCTACTAATTCATCATCAATAAAAATGTTCAAACTCTTTTTCAGCCTTTCCTGCCGGAATCCTCCACCCACCGTTTTATGGGAATGGAATTGAGTAAGAAAATATTTTATAAAGTTTACTATAACGAAATAAATTCTTACACACATAAAAAAAACCATTTTTAACATCCAAAAATGTATTTTCAGATCTATAAACTATGGAGCAATGGGTGCCATAATGGGCCATGAATTGACCCATGGTTTCGACGACCAAGGTAGCTTACAACTTTTAAATCCTTTACTCCCACCCTTCAAACCCCAATCTCAAAACAACGCTCTACAATACCCATTCCCAAGAAATTTCATCAAATAACCATCGCAACCATCATTTGAACAATTCCACCATTTTACACCGCAATGTTTGTGTAAATGTCTGCAGGTCGTCGGTACGATGAAAACGGCAATCTGAGACAATGGTGGAGCAACGACACGTTACAACACTACCATGAGAAAGTCGAATGCATCGTTCAACAGTACAACAACTACCACCTGCCCGAGTTGGGCCAGAATTTTACTGTAAATATATCACACACGTGAACCATGACATTGCTCTACATTCAGGCATTTTGAACATAGCACTTGAATTAGCACTCATTAATTAGTTCAAATTGGGAAAACAAAGTTGTATAAATTTACGAGCTCTATTCCTAATGAAACAATATCTGATCTGATTTTACTGATCGCTTCTTCACAATATTATACACATTTCTAAATATTTCATTAATTTCATAAAACATTGTTCTCAATGTAAGCTCCAAGATACTGGTACTTCTTTCAAAATGTTCATAAATTTAACAAGAAAAATGCAAATAACAGTATGGAAATTTGAAAGGCTTGAACTTTGATGCTATACATACATTTCACAATTACTCATAAAAGTGTTTAACTAAACCAGAAACAGTTTCAGTGTTACGACTTGATGAAACTGTTAAACACGTTAATTAAACCAAGGATAAACAGTATTGAAACAAAGCATTTAGTTTGGAATTCTAGATGGCCAGTTTTGTTATCAAGTTTAATTAAAACATTCTTCTACATTCGCTTAAAATTGGTCTGAATAAAGATCTGAGCTGGCCAGTTTTAAAAACGATCGAGTAATGTTTTGATGCGATTATTTCAGGTGAGCGGAATAAATACTCAAGGGGAAAATATTGCCGACAATGGGGGCATTCGCGAAGCCTACCGGGCGTATCAAAGACTAAAGACTAGGCACCCAAACCAAGAGGCCCTGCCTGGATTGACCGAGTACAGCCATGACCAGTTGTTTTTCCTCGGATTCGCACAGGTATTACGCATTGCAAAGCGCGACTATATGACATAATTTGCAGCGCGATTATACTGAAAGATCAAGCATGTGATTTGCACCAAGGTCGGGGTCCTTGCGAGTCGCTGTATACTTCATCAGAATTGGAAATATCAATACAAAACCGATCTAAAATCGTCTACTTGTTATGAAAGGATTCCGAATAAAACGAAAGGAAATATCATTTGATTCGAAATAAAATGGCAATTCGTTGAAAAACATTTATTATCCATCCCATAGGGTCTTCTGTGTTCATACGAAAGACCCATAAGAAATCCAAATTAAGTTCTGTGACTTTTTGTCAAAAACTAAGAAACTAAGCACCTCCTTAATCAATTGGTTCTAACGGTTTATTGCCCACTTCAATCTTCCATCAGGGTTATTTTCAAAATCTATTAATGAAATGGGTCTAATGGTACAATACACTGCACAATTGTACGACTCAACTCATGCCCACAGAATTCTTGCATCAGGCTCTTACTGAAATATACTCTTTCAGGTCTGGTGCGGAAACTACACTAATGGAGCGCTGAAGTCGAAACTGATAGAAGGTGTTCACGCCCCGAATCACTTCCGAGTGATCGGAACACTGTCGAACAACGAAGATTTCGCAAAGGCTTGGAGCTGTCCGTCTGGGAGTCGCATGAACCCATCGCACAAGTGCATCTTATGGTGAATGCCATGAAATTGCGAACAAGCAGTCTCAGAATCCACGAGTCCTAGGTGAATTTTGTATAAAACGTACAAGTAGCGGTATCTGATATTTATGACATACTCAGTTTGGCATCGAATGACGCGCCAGGCGCGCTATCATGGTTGTTGAACAAGCAAAACTCAGCGATTCAACGCATCGCAGAAATGTCGCGAATTCCATCATGAGCCACCTCGACGTTCTCGCTATTTGTATGTGTATTACAGTTGTGATAATTTTATACATTAGAGTCATTCGTGTGATATTATCGTTCTCCTGGTACACCGATCCGTGTTACTTTATTAGTCGAAGTAGAAGCGTACGTGCGACCCCGAAATTCGCGCGCCGACCCAGTAATCGAAAACACATTGAACCATAATCCTGAATAAGGCATTTCTTGATTGAACCGACATTCTTTTTTGTATTTAAGTCTTTTTTTTATGTAAGTCTTTTATGTAAAACATTCGGGAAAGATATCCACGAATGTCGGTTCAGTCAGGAAATGATAAAAAATACTATATTCAGGCTGGTGAATGCGTTTTCGGAAACTGAGGAATGATCTCAACTCTGCTGAAATATACTTATAAAACTTATAATTTATATGTATTTCCATATAGACATTGGTTTGCCATACAAAAGCACATGTAAATTTAGACATCTGTTGGGTAGAAATCGCATACATACTTATAAATACTGATTTGACAATTCCTATAAGTATTTTTCAACAGGGAAGTGATGATGGAAACGTTTGAGACATCGCAATGAAAAGTACCAAATCCGCTGCTAAAGTAGTAGTATTTGTAAAGTGTACACTGCAAAAAATAGTGTCTTCTAAGAAAATACTTTTAGGTCGTTTCTTCTCATACGCTAGGTTGTCGATGGCAACGTCAAAAAGACAGTAAAAGTTAAGAACTTCGTGACGACGAACTACGTTAAATGATTCAAAGGTTTTTAATGGAAAGATTTTATGAGAAAAAGAAATGCTTGTATATGATATTTAACAAATGTAGACGGTGTGATCGTCGTTTTAAGCAACCATTTGCCTAGCGTATAGTTTTATGGAAAAATGCACTGAGAAAAATGCTTCGTTAAAACTAAGGTGTAGATTCTAAGGATCGGTGATAAATTAATGTATCGTTGATTCAATGATCCACATAGTAAAATTAACATTTGTTTTGTAACTTTGTTAATTGAACTATGTATTTCATAATTTTTACAAAGCAAATGACAGAGAACCCAGTCTCGTCTGGATTGTCTACGATCCGCAGAACTGATTTTGCGAAGCAAAGTCGCTGAAATAATGATACATATACATGTTTTAATGACCCATTTCTCTCAGTATGTCTTCTGGGAAGACACAGTACAGTTTAGTTAACGATATCTTAGGATCTTTCAGAACCTAGTCAAATTTGACAATTAACACAGGAAAAATGTGAAAGTGGAAGGATTATCGTGTTTAACGTGTAGTTATTAAGTGGTTCTTCAAATAAAAAGCATCTTTCAGGAATGTTGCACAACAACAACTCTGATGTTGTTGTTGCGCTATTGTTGAATGGCACATGATAAAAACATTCCAACATTTTTCAAAAATCTATAAAATTCTAAACTCTTGTAAGTTTCTAGAATATTTTTATTAAAAGACCAAATTTTCAAAATTCATACAAAATTGCACGCTATTAAACATTTGATGACGTTTATTCTATTTATACAATTTAAGTTTTTGAACAATTAATTCTAAATATTAGTAAATTAAAATAAAGTTTCCGACTAAACTGACATTAAACTGAAAAAGTAAGGCATCAGGATTATCTTAAATGTAGTATCTCTAACTCCTAATGGCTTTCATCTGTGAAGATAAAAAGTATCTTACCCGAAAGACTTTTTTTCTACAGAAAAGCTATGTCGGATAAGACACACAAGAAAAGTAAAATGCATTTTTGAAAAATGTAAAATATTTTTCAGCAAGATACTTCGAAAACATCTCTTTTTGCAGTGTAGAGGAAATGGTTACAAAGGCTCGTTTCAACGGTAGTTTTTATTACATACATATACTTTATTATATATAATAATTACACGTATGTACATAGCGTATCGTAGACGTTATATGTAAAATACAACAGATTGTAACGCGGTGGACCGCTTACGAGAATATTTACAGCTCGACACGGATGCGGATACCGTTTTGTTGCGGGTTAAGAATGTAGAAACTGCTTCTAAGAGCCGTATAAAAGTATTTCGTCGAGGAACGCGGAACTGCATCTGTAAATAACTGACAACGAACTTGCGAGTATTGTAATCACATGACATGTAAATACAAAGCATCAGCTTTTTAATACAGACTTTTCGAATCTATCTCGGTTACCGACTTTTTCAAACAACCTATCCAGATAACACCTCTCCCTTTTTCGTCTTCTTCTTCTTCTTTTTACCATTCGCTGTACTCGTCATCTTTGGGGTCGAATTTTCGTCAGTCTTCTTGGCATCCAAATTCATATTTTCGTCAGTCTTTTTGTCGGAAACGGCTTCGGGGTGACTTACAAGACCTTTATTTTTCCTTTTCCTCTTCCTTTTCTTTTTTCCACTTTCGACAGACAAAACTGTTCCTGTCTCACTATCCCCAATCCTCATTTTCTTTTCTTTAACAATATCTTCTTCGTCATCTAGAGACCTCTTTTTGTTCTTCTTCCCGTTATGTTCCTCTGTCTCTACTTTCTCTCTCTTTTTTGGTAAACCGTCTTCAGACTCTTCCCTCTTCCTCTTCTGCATATCCACCTTCAGCTTCTTCGTCCTCTTAACTTCCTCCTCCCCCGTCATTTCTCCATCCTCTCTATTTCGTTTGTTCTTCTTCCTCTTCGCCTTCTTCTTTTTCTCAGCAATTTCACCTTCGTCTTCAACAATAACCCTCTGAAGTCGAACGCATCCTTTGATACCCGACCCCTTTTTCTTTATTTCCCTATCGTCTTCGTCATCTTCATCATCTTCATCCTCCTCAGCCTCTTCTTCAACTTCATCCTCATCCTCCTCAGTCTTATTCATATTCAACTGTGCCATTGACAAAGTCATACACAAAATCCTCGCATCGCAGTTGGCTTTGTTCAACATAGTTAGACTGTCTTCCGCGATCGACCAGACTTTGATCTCTCCGTCGGACGAAGCCGTTACTAAATACTCTCCATCGCGAACCATACATCTAAGTCTCGCACTGTGCGCCGCGATTTCAAATGTGATGCGATCCTCCTCGAAGTTGTAGATAGCAAGTTTGCCATCCATCAGACCGACGGCGATCAAGTCGTCGGTCAAAAACTCGGCACAAATGACTTTGCAGTCGAAAGACAGTTGCCTTTCAATGCCAGCTGTCGCCACCAGGAAAATGTCCAGCATCTTGTTCGCGCCGATAGCGTACCTCTTGCCGCTTGGGCTCCATTTGAGGACACTGACAAACTTGGCATCTGCTTTCCACCGGGGAATCAAGTTCGTGGCATAGGCTTGTCGACCTTTGATGAGATTCCAGGTGCGAAGTACACCATCGCCCCCGGTTGTGAGGGCTAGTTTACCCGTTGGATGGATAGCTAGGGTATCCACAGAGAGACCCTTATGGGGACTTTCCCAATGCTTTTCAATCTGCCAGTTACCACAACGAATGATGGCCATGGAACCATCCTTGCTACCGGTTATAATGTGAGATGCGTCTGGCGTGAATGATATGCAATTGATCGTATCTGCAATTGGAAAAAGTGGAAGTTTAAATTTGTTTGATGAATGAATTGCATTTAGCAATGGGGAATTATATTTTGGACACTTGAATGACCCTGAAATTATTCTTAAAGAGCTTTTTTCAAGCCCAAAACTCAATTTAATGTTGTAAATATTTAATAGATTAATTTTATTTGTAGAGAAAAAAGTTAACCAACTTCAATAATGATTGATCAATATGAACGAACCAAAGTAATGATAATGAAAATTCTTAATCTGTGCAGTTACTAAAGAAAGTAACTAAACTCCATGTTTGATAAAAATTGTACAAAGAGTTGAAGAAGCTGAAGAAATCAACCGTATAACGAAATTCAAACTGAAGTCAACCAATCACAAGGGGAAAAATCAATAAAAAGAAAATTAATTAAAAACAATGTGAAAAAAATGGTACCAAAATGAGTCCATGATAAATAATTATGTTAAATAATGTCCCAACAAATTACCTGAATGATGTGTCAATTTTCCATTTTCCATTCGATGTCTCATATCGTACAAACAGACTGTGTTATCTGCAGCTGCAGATGCCAAATAATTTTTCTTGCTAGCGACACTGCGAATACTAGCCAGATGACTATGCATCGCAAAAGTTCTTTCCATGTCATATTCCTATAAATAAATTCTCCTGAATTTCTGTTCATATACAAAAGTTCATAGACAAGATTACACCTGTTTTAACAATCATATAAGACCTCCGATATCCAAAAAATGATCCAACATATTGTTTATTTTATTACTTGATATCCAAAGAATGATGCAATGTTTTATTGAATAAGGTCTAATTTGGAATTGGAAACTTAGGCAGTTTTTCAAATAATCCTACCTTGATAATCACATTATTGAACATGTGTATCTTTAATATTTTTATACATTAAATTTAATGTTCTGTAACTGCTAAATATTGATATGAAATGGTAGGAAATTTGAAAACATTTCTAACATTCTAACAATTTACATTTACATTCTGCAGTAAATAAAATCTTACCAGATATTATATGTAGATTTGTTTATTAATTGAAATATATAATATATATCAATATATATATATTAAATATCACATTAATTAAACATTCAAACATTGCATTAATAAATATTAAAAGAGTATTGTAATGACATTATTATAACCTCTAAATGTAACTTACTTTGACGATATCGTCGAATTTGTAACCAAGCATATACTGCTCGTACGTTCCCACGACGACTTCAAACTTGGGGGACATTTTGATCTCGGGATTTAGTCGCGAGATTTAAAAAAAAATGTTCTCCGACGCATACGCCGGAATGTAAACTCACGTGTACACGAACCACCGCTCACAATACTTCGAGAAATTGTCGCTACACTGGGTCTACTATACAAACAACATACTCGAAGTTTCTATGAAATGACGCGCCATCTAGCCCCAGTCGTTTGTAGTTTTCTTATGGCGCCGAAATTCAAAATATGATTAGCACACACGGCGTACTTTCAGTCAATTGTGTTCGAAAATTATTCGCAGCAAACCTATTTTAAAATATAAGCAATTTTAAAGAAAAGTTATTTTGTGTAACAATGTGTCAGTATAAAAGAAGAAAGAATCCACTATTGAAGAAGAATCTATTCATTCGCTTCTGCTCATCCCTATCACAAATTGAACGTGTGGCGACGCCTATCGGAGAATACATCTACATTTGTTCAAAATCTACCAAATCTGTCATTGAAGAGTAAACGCTTGTCCGGCACTGACGATTTGAAGGTGTGCTCGGCTTATTATTATTTGAAAGGAGATACACGCAAAACATAATAATAAACAAGTGAGTATTATTGCGAGTGCTTTAAATAATACTTTTTTAATATAAAATATTGTGATGTAGACGTAAATAAAACTGCTCAGGAATAAAACAAGTTGTTTTATTTATGAAATTTGTTGAAAACAATTTTTTTGTACACAAATCCAAAAACAAAAACTTTAGAAATAGTGTTTCATAACGGAAACAATAATTTTAATTTGATAGTAGCCTTCGTAACGTTCAGATTTAATCAAGCGAATAATATATTAACGTGTATAAACATGTAATTTCTGTTTCTATCTTACACTGAACATAAAATTTCAATTTTAAAGTGAGGAAACAACTGAATGATAATGTATTTTCTTTGGGTCAGTTTGAACTGACATTTTATCTCAATATGTATTTTATAATAAGAAAAGAATCTGATCAAGTTGAAGTTAATATTACAATTTTACATTTTAATATTACAAATTTCCACTATAATTCCCACTTTTCACATAATATTTATTTTAAACTGTGTACATTTAATAAATAGATTTTGATTCAATATTCCCTAAGAAAACACAAACGTTTTATAAACGTTTATGAAATGTTTAAAGTCCAAAAAACGTTCTAAACGTTTAAAGAACGTTTTATTCTGTTGGGGTTAATTCAAACTTCTGTTGTATATAATAAGTAAAGTAATTTAAGTTAATCATCCCCTTTTTCTTTCAGAGGAATGAAATGGATTTGAATTATCAGTTGTTGCAATCAGTATTATCTCACAATGCCCAAGAAGTTCGGAGATGTCTAAGACATGGTGCCAATGTACATTTTCAAGTAGAGGGTCAAACCCTGCTTCACCTGGCGATAAAAAGACATGATGTCAGAGTATCCCAGGTGTTGATAGAATTTGGTGCAGATGTTAACGCTTTGGCTCCGGTGACTGAAATTCTTGGATTCCATCACCCGATAACACCTCTGCAATTAGCACTTTGTTTAAACAACCTCGCATTAACCAGAATGTTGATTCAGGAAGATGTGGATCCTCACATTTATATGGAGGATGGATTTGCAGCGATTCATTTAGCTGTTATTCAAGGGCAGGTACAAAATTTGAGATATATACTGATGAAATCCAACGTTAATTTGCCATCAAAGCATCCAGAATATAATGGTAAGATTTTTAAAATATTACAATAATGTTGAGATATATAAAACATTTCTTCCAGAATTTTATATTTTATTATAATATTTTATATATATGCTCAGAAATAGTTTGATTTTCGTGTGGGAATATGTTTTTTATTTCAATGACAACAAAAAATATTCTATTGCAAGACAAAATTAAATGTTCAATTCTGTAAGATCCATGGAACCTACAGAATTATCCAGGGCAGGGAGTTTGAAATATTTTATCATTTAACATATTCATTTATGCATTGAACCACTAAAAACTTGCCACAGAAAAATCAGTCAGTCTTTTTTTCAGTGCAGCTTTCAGCAGTAGATCAGATTATATGAAGTACTAAGCTGGAATAGACATTAAATATAGAAAGTAAATAAAAGTATATTATAAACAAAAGATAAGCCTGTGTAAATATTTTGTTGTTATGGAATAATGCACTGTGTTAACTACTTATTATTGGATTTATGATTATTTGTACTCTTCCTTGCTTAAGGTGGTTGGTTTATTTTTCAAACGACAGTGAACTCAAACTCAGTTAAAACTCTTTCCCACAAGCAATATCCTAATAAATTCCCAAAATCCTCTTAAATTTAAATAAAACAAAATTTTACAAATGATCTCATAAGCCAACCTCCTTAACAATATAGTAATTAAATAACTGACTGAAACATGTGTACAATTTTCAGGATGGACTGCGTTACACTTAGCTATTCATTTAAACAATATCCACATGGTATACGTACTATTAGACAACGAGGCCAATATAGCAAGCAAGGCCCAAAATGGACTGATACCGTTGCAATTGATCAAAGATAGTGCAATGATGAATGCAATTTTGAGACACGACCGACTGGGAAAATGCATGAATCACATATTCCACTACTTAGTCGAAGAAGGAGTCAATTTCAATGCACAAATATACCCAGCTAAGAAGTCACTTTACTTGATGGCGCATGAGTTTGAGTGTCACGAAGCAATTCAACTTATGAACCAGATGGGAGCGATGCAGGAAAATACCTTCGAATGGAATTTCGATACACTGCATTTATCTATGTCAGGAATGTCACTGTAGTTTTGCGTTTAAACTAACATTACCTATGGAAAATGCGTTTATTACTTTAATTCGTTAAAAGCAGGATTCAAGGTTTAGAAGAAACCTTCTGCGAACTGAACTTAACAATAATTTAAATTGTTTCTGCGCATTTTATATTTGGATTTGAATTATTCGAAACATGTAATAATATATTTTACACCAGTGCAACGAAGCAGTAAATTAACGGACTTTCCGTTATTGTTGATGGTGTATATTATATTTTTGGCACCCTGAAAAGTGGCATAAATATTTTCATTTTTTTATTTTCTCGATTGTTGTATTCGATAATAATGATAATGAAATACAGACTATTGACTGGTAACAGGTCAGAATTTGTCGTTCGATATTGTATGCATAATCATAAAAATTATCGTATCAACATCAATAAATACTCATTCGAATAATGTAAGGTTTGGTACAAATTAGACTAAGTAGATCAATTTTTTTGTATTCTAGAAATAGATATTTCTGTTGAGAGAAGTTATTTTATTACCAAATTGTGAACAAATGTAAATAAATGGATAATTAAGAAATTGTTTCTAAATGGTTGTTTATTATACCTTCTAGACGAATAAAACATTAAATCTGCCCAATGATGAAATCGTAAAGGATCGTTTTTTCCATATCTTTTTGTTAAATAAACATTACACATTTTTCTACTTTTTTGTACGTCGTATATATTTTGAACTTTAGCTTGAATAAATAACTTGATATTTTTTAACGAGTTTTCTTTTATGAAATGAAAATCATTGAAATTCATATGAATAATAGACATTAGTTTTCAAGTAAATTAACCAAAATTGATAAGACAAATAAGTAATTTAAAATACCATTGATCCTTAAGCAATCAATTTTCATCTTTTCAAATATAAAGAAAATCCCGCTAAAATTGGTTTATTTACCTTAAAAGGTTTCTAGTTGAACTCGTCGTAACGTGTCGCGGCGCTACAGTCGTAAATCCTCGGATCTCAGAACATTGCGTATAGCAAACTTTTTTCCACGTTTTTGTAGATTATATTTCCTAGTGCATTGTTCTGTTGTCGGTTGTGTATATCATGTGTACAATACTTCAATTTTGAAAAAGCGAAGGTAGATGATAAGATTTTGTGAAACTGGCATAACAAGTGAGCGTGGTTACATTTGAGGTTATGTTGCTTCCATAAACCTTGTTTTTGTAAACAATTGTTACAACACGTGTAAAAACAGCGCACACAAATTAATTTCCCATTTGTTTTTTCCCCATTTGATGATATTGCTTTGTTTTGTACTCAATATAAAAATTGGCTTTCGGAATACTAGTTTTGTCATGCATCTTTGTGGTACAAAAACTTGTTTACATCAATGTCTGCAGTTGTTATTTGTCGCTTAAAATAATTTTCTTGAGCAATATTAAAATCATTCAGTATTTTTTGTTCAACTGCCATAATATAAAGGGAGCTGACTTTTTGTAACCTTATCAGACAAATAAAAACAACTGTCTTTCTCAGACGTAATATTGTCTAATCATTTATGCCTTTCTGAGTAGTGAGTGTTGGTGAGATGACCCAGTCTTCGCGTAAGCTCAAAAGAATCGAGAGAAAACGCAAAAAACTAACTGCGCTTTATGAAGTTGCCAAGCTGAATGATAATGATCGACAGTCTCGAATCCAGAAAGACTTACAGAAACAAGTTGAGATTGATCCTAGCTTAAAAATGGCGAGCAGCGTTGCCCTACCATCATCGGAAAACATTCAACGCAAAAGACTGATCCCGTTGTCACCAAGTGATTCCAAAAATGCTCCGAAGGAATCTACTGATGCAAAACCTAACAATTTGACAGAAGTCAAGAAACCCAGGTCAGCCACTAATTTTTTATTAAGATTTAATTATTAAAATGAATTATCAAAATTATTACATCAAATTGTTTGTGCATGCAACAAGTTTTCGTGTGTGATGTAGAAATATAATTATTTTTGTTATGGTTATTTTTAGACTTACTGAAGAAGAGCTGGAAAAAATGAAGACTGAACTAAGAGAAAGGAAAAAGAAGTCAAAAGCTTTTCCTCGGTTAAACTTAAAACAAGTTGGTGAAAACGCAAAGTTCAATCATGATAGTAATGGTGAGAGAGTGCCTATATTTTTTAGCGATGTTCAGCATCTGCTCTTGTATTCTGTTCTGGGAAATCATTCACCTTATACACCCACTAGGTGGTGCAGTTTAGAAAAGTTCCACAAGGTATGTTATTTTGTATGAGACATAGAGTTTGTATGCATTTGGAAGTAAGTTTATGTATAAATTCAGAAAGTGAAATAAAAACGTTATTATGTTTTAGCTCACCCAGACAATGGTACTCGTGGTTGAAGGACTTTCGTCACACCATTATCTGTCTTATCGGTCAATGTTTCCAAACATCACAAATCTACTACAACACCAACTAGAACTCATGACCCCTGCTGTTTTTGGAGGGTCGATCATAGAAGAATTAGCTGTCGTTTCTCTTACTGGAACACAGTATGACAAAATAATCAAAGGTTGTTATTCATGCATGCTTATAACTAATATCGTGTCCCTTGAGGGACCGGAAAAAATTTTAACCTTTCATGTTAGAATAAATATTTAACAAAAATGTTCTTAATAGTTTTTGGAAAACATATAGGTCATCCATAGAATATATATGAGGTTGGATTGAATTTTTTAGTATTTTTCCAACCTGGTTCAAGCTGTTAATGAAAATGTCATAATTCTAATTATTATCAATCAAATAATTAAAAAAAATTGAAATTAATATACAAATAATTGAATCCTCACCAATTATTCATTCATTAATTAATTGAACTATTTCATTTATTTGATGAAATTAATTGCTTAATTAAAAAAATTAATTACTCAATTAATAGCTGAACAATTTAATAGTTCAATTAAATGTAATTGATAATTGTGGTTGAAAAAGGAAAAGTAATTGTTAATGATCTCTTAAAGAACATTCCCACAATAAAGTGATATCACTTAATGATATAACATTATTGCGGTATCATATATTGTGATATCGTGTACGATGTCACATTTTTAACTGAAAGTAATTTAACAAATGGTTTAATTTTATTTGCAACAGAATTTGGCTCTCTTGAATACGCTCTGCAACATTCCGACAATTTAGTGAAACGTCTCAAGCTAGTCTTTCCACTGACTACCCCAAAGCAGCCTGATGGAGAGGATAATGGTGAATTACTAATTCTTCCAAATACTGATAAATTTTCAAGGACCCAGTTGCTTCTTGCACCTTCGCAAATGGTTGAGGAAAATTATCCAATGCCACTACAAGGAATCTTGTCCAGAAAGTAAGTTAAATAAGGTAACAGTAATTATTCAAACAATTTTGAAATTTCAAAAATGTCTAATGAGAGAAAGTTTGTGAACATCTGTATTTGCAGCGACTTATCTGTTTTTTTTTTCCCCTGTTTTTACGGTTCTGTGATCACAATATTAAACAAATAAATCATGAAAAATTATGCAAACATTTCAAAAAATTACCAACAAAATCTGTTCAACATTCTCAAAGTTTTTTTAAACGTTCTCAAAATTGTTAAAAATACTCAAAGCTTTTATGAAAAACTCTCAGATACTCTCAAAGAATTCTTCAAACATTCTTAAAAACTCAAAATGTTGTTAAACATTTCCAAAAATGGTTAAATGTGGACAAAATATTTCAAAAAATACTTTAAAATATTTCAAAATTATCTAACAGAGTTTGAACATCTGTGAGTGGCATAGATTATAAAAATGGATTGATCTAATGCATTAGCAATTATTTGAATCATCACAAATATATTAGTCCTGTCAAACATGCTGGAATACATTTTAATGTTCGATTTATTTGTAATCCAAAAGTGTTTAAATTTGATCGATTTTATTATATATGTATATTTAACAAACCTTGGTAGAAAAAAAGTTGGAAATAATGCTGAAATGAACGTTGAAATTTTACTGAAAAAACTAACAAAATTGGGGAATTTCAGACCTTTTCTGAAATGCCCCAATTGTGTAAGTTTTTTCAGTGAAATTTAAGACTTTTTCTACCAGGAACAGATTATTTAATTGTATGCTGTATTTTCCAATAGTTAATAAAAAAGTAAGAAAATCTCATGTATTTCAATAATTAAACATTATCTCTATATCGATGAGTATTTAATTGCTTCTTCAAAATAATATGGTAGATGCATTTTTAATCGTTGATCATATTTGTCGAAAATCTTAAAATGAATTCCTGATTTAGTAAAATACTATAACATAGTCCATAACATTACAAATATTAGTATATTACAATACTATGATAGTATAAGATAATAATTACTATAATATTATTATCCTACATGTATTACTAATTACTATAGTATATTTGGAATAGCAAGCTTCAAATCTTTTCACCACATGAAAAAGAGAAGAGACAATAATTCACCTGTAATTAAACCATATAAGATTAATATAAATTAATATTTTATTTGCGTTAGATATAAACACTATGTTTTAACAAAAGATGAGTACATGGAAGCTGGACCCACGTCACCAATGTTTGCCCTCGATTGTGAAATGTGTAAAACAACGACAGGCATGTTGGAGCTTACAAGGATATCACTGGTTAATGAACAAATGGAGGTAAACATAAAAGAACCAATTTGACCCTTCCATCTATGTGAACTATCAATCTAGACAAAAAACTTTACTTGTACTATAATTTCAGAGAGTCTATGACACTCTAGTTATGCCGGACAATGAAATCACAGACTACTTGACTAAATGGTCAGGAATTACTCCTGAAATCCTCAAGGACGTTACCACGAAATTAGAGGATGTTCAAAAGCATTTAAGAGAAATCCTTCCCTCCGACGCGATTCTCGTTGGTCAGAGTTTGAATGCCGATTTGCACGCTTTACAAATGATGCATCCATACATAATCGATACATCGGTTATATACAATTTAACTGGCAATAGGTAAGATTTGTCAATGCAAAAATGTATTTCGTAAATCAACCAACATTGTCTATTATAAAATATATTTCAAACTAAAATTATCATACAATTTTCACAGATACGTCAAATCCAAACTGAAAATGCTGTCCCAAAAATTTCTGAAAGAAGAAATTCAAAACAGCGACGAAGGCCATTGTTCTCTGGAGGATTCGATAGCTTGTATGAAATTGGTGCAATTGAAGTTAAAACACAGCATTGACTTTGGCGACGGGGTACTCAACGAAAGGCACCGAATCGAAACGTCGTTCCTCTACAAGAAACCAAAATTCGGATTCAAAGACCATAACGAGATGGCGTTGTTCAAGCAATTGTCTTCGTCAGACAACACAGTCGCAATTATCGGTAGTAATCAAGTGGTTGACGAATATTCTAAGATTTTGCAGTCATCGAAATTGTGTGTTCCTGACAGCGAAGACAGCGATTTAAAAAATAATGTAAGTTTCATTGATAATTCGGATAAAGCTGCGCCTTTGGCAGTACTGTCTGTCGTAACAACTGCACTGATAATAATTTTGTTTGTTCGTCATTTGTAACAATACAATTTGTTTAGGTTCGTTTGGAGATACGAGACAACAATAAGAGCGTCATCAAGCGAACGGAGGAAATCTCCATTAATCACCAATTCAACTTGTGCCACGTTCGAATTGAGGAGGACCGCTTGGCGGAGGAAAAGCGCGAGAAAACGTTTCGCGCAGTTGACAAGTACGTGAGGAAAATCTGGGAAAGCTCAACGCCAATGAGCATGGTTTGCGTCGTTTTCAGTGGACAAGCTAACTCGGCGACTGGTGCCTGTTTTTTGAATGTGAAGAAGATTGGAACCAAAATATTCAACGAGTCGAATGATTACAGTTCTGAATCGTCAGACGCATAATTTCGAAATAATGGAAAATGTAAAAAAGGAAAAAATACATAGTCATTTTGCAGAGCAAAATCATGGCGGAGAGCGTTTACCAGTTTCATTTGCGCGTGTTATTTCAGTCGCCATTTATCAATGCTGTTCAATTTCACAAATCGATGTAGGAGTGCAAATTTTGTTTACGTTTGTGCTAGGTTTTTATTTTGTACTGTATGGTTATATTGTATAAAACCCAAACTTAAGCTGTTCGTTTTCTTCCGGAATGAACGGTCTTAAAAATGTGGGTTTTGTTTTAGTGAGTTGTAAATATGTACATACGTATGTATATAGAGAATAATTTATAAAGTACTTATGAAGTGTAAGTACGTTGACGTTGAGTATTAATAAAAACAGATTTTTTATGAAAGAAACGAATGTACTTTTATTAGCCGTTATCGGGTGATATGAATAAGAATGGCAATGAAGAGAGAATGCAACACAGTTGTATGTACGATATAATAAATGTTTATTTATTCAATAAAATATGACATAAAAATATACAAAACTTAATTAACAATACGTGGTACGCGGTACAGTGTTCGAATAAAACTAAACAGGAATAGAATTCAGGAACAAATATCTTATTTAGATTGCACATATATCCAGAGTCATTTCTATAAAAACTAACTTTCGGAAGAAATTGTAAAAAGTTTAATTTTCATTGATTTGGAAAAAAGTCCACTGTAAATTTATATTTTTTAATAAATATTAATTCATTTTCGGATATACTCCTCATATTTTGAAACAAACTGTTCTGATGCACTTTCTAAATTTCTTCTTAAAGTGAATTTTTAGGAAAAGGTGTTCTTTTTTCCTACTTTACTGGAATATAGTACAAAATTAGTTGACATGTTTTTTATAGTTTCTTTGTATATGACATAATAAAGTTACCTTCACAAAACATTGATAGAATTGGTGTTTTATTCCATATTGTACTTGAAATACTAAACGGTGACGACATTGATCAAAGAATTCATTAAATGCTCCACAAATCTTGTTGCTGTAAAAATTGTAAAATCTGACACAAAAATGAGTCCGGCGTTGTAAAACTCGATTTCTCAGTTAACGATAAATCCATATTATCGATATAATTTAGGCTTAATACAGGTAGGGTGAAACTAAGCTCAACGTCATCAGCCATCTTACGATTGTACCGCAAATTAACGCAACAATATTATCAACACATATATTTCTCGGGCATAAAATTTAACACGGCGTCAAATCAACAAGTAGCATCACAATTACAATAAACAATACTTAATACGACAGCCGAATTCGGATTGTTTGATTTTGCCCTGACGAGTATTAGTTTCTAGAGAAGCCCGAATCCTCGACGATACAAGAATCCAGACCGAGAACAGAAAAAGACAAAGCTCTCGCACGGACCAGCCATGAACTCGATTTTCTTTCTGCAATGCCATTCCTCGTTCGAAATATTTTCCCTTTTGTAATAAGAATAAATATACAAAAATAAATACTTAAAGTACAGAACAACGGATCGAGCGGACAATTTCAAACGCAGGAATTTCAATTCTCCTCCACTACTTTGTTATCTAAACGTTGAAACAAAAAGGTCGACTTGTGTCATATTTCGCTGCTGCTTCGCGCGTAAAAAAAACGTTTCTTTCGGTCATGCTGTGTAAAACGGTGGCTTGTATACAAACGCTATAATGAGACACTTTGCTTTGATTACATTTTGCGTATTATTCACCGGTAAAAAGCGGCTTTGAAACGACTGTTGAATTCGAGACGGACTTTGGCACGCCGGGTTTCGGCTGTTTCCCCGACTTCGCTCAGTCGAACACGCATGCCAGCACGCGGACAAAGCAGTTGCCAATTTGCTCGCACACCTTCTGGCCCTGGCTGGCGCACTCCTTACGCCGGTTTTTCTTGTTGTCCTCGCGTTCCCTGTTACCGTTCGACGACAGCACGGAACCACTGCGGGATTTCGTTTTTGAACGTCCTCTCGGTGTACTGTTGAGTCGCGTGAGAAATTCAGCAGGAAATCTGCGATTCTGAAATAATATTATAAATTATCTAAGACGATGAAACGAACAAATTTAATGAAAATGTAAGCTTTAAAAAAATTATGTTCAATGATTTTTACCATCTAGTTATCGAGAAATTAATTATTGAAAAGTTAAAAAGTCAAATGAACAAAAGATTATACTTTTGGACTGAAATTGGACAGATCAGAAAAGAATTCACGTTTATGTTTGAATACAGATAATAGGAATTGAACAAAAACGACTTTTTCTTAAGGAATTCAATTTTTCTCATTGAAACATTCCAAATCCTTCCACCAAAGAATGTTTAATATTCTTTTAATGATCCAATCGTTTTTCTTTCATTTCTACTCATTTCTATGAAATATTTGTCGCAGGCTAAACATTAATTACCAAGTCTTTATCCCGATTTTCATCGTGGCCCAAAATCTTGCCCAAGATGTATGCGGATTCCTCGTTGCTAAGCATGTTGCTCGCCATCGGGCCTTGTATGAACTCCTCGTCGCTCATCAGCAGAAACCGCACACTGAACAGAACGTCGTCCGTCAAAACTTTGCGTTTGTTGGCGGGATTCGGTTCCATGCCGTGTCGCCGGCACTCGGACGAGGCCCACCTTTCCAGCGCGGAAAACAGACACGACTCCCGCGGCAGCTTGAGGTTGTCGCGCGACGCCAAATTTGCCACCTCCTGGCCATTGAGCTCCTCGAACCGCTCCTGGCGTAGAACCGTTTCCGGACTCGCGTCTATGACCCGCAAACACGTGCACAGCAGTTTCGCACAGGCGCAAGCTGAAAATTAGACATACATTGCTGCAGACTTGTGTCGCAAATCGGCCGAGGAATGGCCAGTCTGGTGTGAATGATTCGATACCGACGATAAATAATTAATGATAGAGCATCAATGGGAACGCGGCGAGACCTTCATTTACAATGTTAATTGTTAATTTGAAATTAATAAATGGATATTCGTCATCGAATATTCGTCACTCGGGTTTCAATTGTCAATCCGAGCTAGGCGAGTGACTGTTAAAGGATAACAGCTATTGATCGACTTTAGGAGGGAAAAACGAATCGTAGAAAACTGATTAACTTTCATAACGGATTACGTTTTCCTTGTTTGAAACAGTTTATTGATTGGAATAGCATTGGAAATTGCAATCATTGTCTTTTGTAGGAACATTATGGGTAACTGTTTCGGTTAATTTATCGGTTCACCTCTGTCATTTGTCAACTAGGAAAACTCGGTTGATGTAAATATGTTCAGAAGACGAGTTAATCACAAGAATTATAGTCAGGTGATGATCGTTGTTTTTATCAGTTTATGTTATAGTTTGGTAACCCATTACTCTATTAAATGATTTGAACGTATTATTCTGTGTGCCTCAATAATCATCAATATTATACCGATTTCTCCGGCATCATCTCCGGGTTCAGGGGGCGCTGTAGGCGACGATCTTCCCATAGACAAATCGCTTGCATAGAGACTAAGGCCCTGATAAACTTCGAGCACCGTTGATGCCTTAAGATTGGCATCCAGGTAGGCAACGGCTAAATGAGCAAGTCCGGGGCAGAGATACTGGTGAGCCACATCTAGCGTTGCTCTTGCAGTAGAGATTGACTGAAACGTCACCACTTCGTCGTGAAGGTACCTGTAATTTAAAGTAAAAACCAAATTTTTATTTTATATATTAACAGTCATATTTAAAACAGTTTTTTTAAGATACCCCAATGTTTTTTGAACGTATCAAACATTCAAAAAACGTTTATTGGGCAATAAACGTTTAATAAACGTTTGTAAAAGGTTTTGTAAGGTTCCATTAAGGTAGATATACTCGCAAAAATATACATGAAGAAAGTAATATATATATATATACTATGAGTTATTTTGCATAAATAATTGTATAAAATAACAACCATTGTTAAGTGTTTTACCTCAATAGGATTGACATATTAAACTATGGAATCAATGAACGGGCGTTTTTATGGAATTATAAACAGGGGCTCAACCTTTATCGGGATTTAAGCTCGCATTGGTTGACGAAGTAAACTTCCGATTGCACACTACGGATAAAAAAACCACGACGCCAATGATCCAGCAATACGCAAGCACACCGAGCAGGCTGAGGACAATCATGGACCCGACTTTTTCGCAGCATTCGTTGCTATTCATACCCGTTGATACAATTTCAAGTTAAGTTACAAAACGCAATCATGATTTACAGATTTATGGTGCTAATAGATTATGCTAAGTGGATTGCCGAGACAGCTGACTGCACACGGCTGAATAATTCGAATCAACGTCTTTGCGCTGTTTTTGAGTTATTCGATTCGAATTGTCGAATTTGAATAATCTTATTATGGTACTGCGCTTGCGCAATAACTGACATCAATGGCGACGCGGTTTTTCCCTTTTTTGTGCGTTTACGATTCTCGTTGAAAAAAGTTTGTAACATTTACAATTCAAACGCTGCATTGTTACAATTACAATTTTATAATCTAACGCGTTATTCTTCGGATGGCGGTTTTCTAGGTTGACAAAGGATGCGAAAATAGTTGACTTGAAACCACGTAAGTGTCATATGTGATAACCTGTTTATTTTGTTAAATACTAGGTTGATTGTAGTTGAAATTACCGAAGCAAATGGTCGAAAGCTCTTTTGTCGATGTGTTGCAGTTTGATAACTTGTTCACGTTCCGAAGATGCCATCGGTCCCAGAAGCAAAGCCCGAAACCATTCGGATTTTTCAGCCAGTCTGTGTCGTTCCACGCAATACCTCCAGGTATCTCCGGGAAGACCAACCTGGAATACAATTTGACCAAATGGTAATTTATTAAATTAACAATGTAACGATATATATCTATATATTTATTTCAAAGATAGTAATAACATAAATGAATGCAAAAATGAAAAATGCTCCCAGCAAGTGAAGTATTTTGAGACACAAATCAATATTAAATCATTTAACGTCTTTTCAACTGTTATTTAATTCAAAATGTTTTAATAGTTCCTTCCAATATTATTAATAATGTTTTTAATTCTAAAATGTTGTAATTTAGTTTTGGGTCTCTTCAAATCCTCACATACTGGGCTTGTAAACTAACATAAATCATCTTCTTTTTATTTAAATTACTGTTTAGTTTTATGATAAAGTAATAGTAAAATTATTATACCTTTACAATAATACTATTATTATTTTATGATATTAATAAAAATAATAAAAATAGTACTATAACAATAATAATAGTAATAGTCTTATTAAAGCGTAAGTAATGAATTAATATCTGAACGTTACTCAACAACAATGACCTCTAGCATGACCATATTTGGATCATTTTCATTGTTCTCGTTGCTTGCTTCTGAAAGTAGGGGTACGTGTGTCATGATCTCTGGAATTTTGTCCGAACTTCTCCAGAGGGTTTGTTGTGTTGTTTTGTTGCGCGAATTATTGCGCCGCCGAACACCCTCTCGTACCCTATGCTTCTCCACGGGTCTACCGTTAACCGCGCCTTGCCATTGTGTCTCGCTACCTACAAATGTAAACAAACAATGCATTAGCATCAAACTGCTTAAGGTCAATCAATCGCTTTTCCAGTGCTTCCTGTAAATTTCACTATCACGAGTACTTTTAAGTTTTTTACTACTTTTCATGTCATTTTCCCTGATACCACCAGTTATAAAAATGATTTACTTAAAGTTTACATCAATTTACATACACTGTTTATGTACAAATCGTTTACATAATGTTTACATAAATGATACCATTAAAAGCAGTACCAAAAAAAAATTAATTTGTAAATTTTTTTTGCAAGCAAAACTATTTTAACTGTCCAATAAAATCCTACATAATTTATTACTTTAAAAGTTAATTTTTTTTATACAAAATAACATTTTTTCTTCTGCGTGCATACGCATGGAATCGAGTTTGTATGGAAAGTGCAGTGAGTCACTTTAAAGTCATACGTCTGTGACCCCTGCAAGCAGCTACAGTTGTTACATTTATGTACGTATAATATACATTAGATCCTCAGAAAAAATCCAACTCAGTGTACATTTTATACACACTCTTATCTTGATAAAACCACCTTTGTCTTCGATGAACATTTCGGAACACATTTGAATTTTATTGAAACAATTCACACAAACATCGTCGACGCTGTCATCTTAACGTCTTACTCAGTATTTTTGTTTTGCTTTTTATCGGCTTGTCTGAATTCACTTTACCTTGGAGTCAGAAAAAATGGAAATAAAGTCACGATGGTATCAGAATAACTTATTATATTGCAAACCCAGTTTCAAAAATAGTTTACTCAAACGGCGCTATCTATCATAAGTCGAATGAGAATCATATGTCAATGGCTTTAGACGTGCGTGATAACGCACGACTTGAGTCACAACTCCATGAAAGTCACCGGGTATTCAACGAGTCGCGGCGTCGCAAACAATTTTTTTTCTTCGCGGCTTGCGACGCGAAAACTGTTCCTCTGCGTGCAACGAATTCGTCGAACGAGTACGAGTCACGTATCTAAACCATATAAAGGTTCGGTAGATAAAATTCATAGCTGTGCAAAAGGAGATTAGGTACATAAGCACTGCCCCATCGTACATCGCGTCTGCGCTGTCTGCAGAGAATTATGGAAAACAAACATTCGTCAGATGGCAACGAAAAAATAAAGTACATCGGCAGACAAGACGTACACTTTAGTTCAAGACGTTCGTTGTTAAGTAAACAAATTATTAGTTTCGGACGTTTTTGAAATTAATAAGTTGAATCGTTCACTGTGAGATTTCTGTGGTTTTGATCAATGAATTAATGCATTACTTTTTTTAATGGGCAACTCGGAAAATTCGCTATCTTTTGGTTACGTTTGGAGAACGGTTGAAATGAATTTCCACAAATGTTCAGATATATTTTTTAATGTTTAAAAATATTTAAGTATGGATTGGATTGCTGACATCTAAATAATGTACTGATATATTTTTTTCAATTAATCTATAGACTATTTGTACACTACAAAAACAGGCGTCTTTCTTTAAGACGTTTTAGGTGAAAAATATGAGAAAAGATACTAAAATTGTCTAAACGATTTTAGTACTCTTTCTTAATTTTGAAATTTTTGAAAGTTTTGAAAATTGTGAAATTTTTTTAAATTTTGAAATTTTTGAAAGTTTTAAAA
>JABFPB010001498.1:0-24892 GCA_022817645.1 Ceratoteleas bidentatus | reverse complement strand
TTTTCTAGATCGAGTGCGCGTTAGACCGAATGTGTGCTAGATTGAATGTGTGTTAGATCGAATATGTGTTAGATCAAATGTGCGATAGATCCAATGTGTCCTAGATCGAATGTGTGCTAGACCGAATGTATACGCCTCTAATAATAACAATAAAAATGGTTACAACAATCATAAAAACTGGTCAGGGTGACCATAAAAATGCTTATGACTACCATAAGAAATGGTCAAGGTCGGGCGGGTTACCCGGAAGTCCGACCCGACCCGATTCCGACCCGAACCCGACTGAATCCGATCCGACCCGACCCGACGCCGGCCCGCACATGCTTAACAATAACCTATTAGAAAAACTAGACAAAACCATAACCGAACAATCCGAATCCCATAAAATTCTTGCCGAATACCTTCGGGCGTGCCAGAAGATGCTAGATAAACAAGACCGCGAAAAATGTAAAAATAATCTGATTATTAAAGCAAAACTTAATTTAAAAGGGAAGCCTTAATCACGGATATAAATGACTTTAAAAAAAAATTTTTTAACCTTAACATTGTTATTCCCAAAAATTATTGCGGATTCAGAAGATAAAAACATAACTCTCGTTGCCCTGGAAGCTTTCGAAGATAAGCTAAAGATAAGCTAAAGATCCTCAGAAACAAGAAAAAATCTGTGAAAGACGTAAACATATAAACTGAACCTGATTTATCACCAGCGGACCAAAAAATCAACCGTTTATTACGAGCCAAAGCAAAATCGGAGAAAGAACAGGGCAAAAGAGTTGAGATGAGAAATCAGTTTATCAATATAAATTCAGATTCATTCATTTGGGATGAACTGAAAGCTAATTGGACCAAACCGTACACCAAGGAAAAGAAAAACGTCGGTAAACATGGTAATACAAACAAAGAGAACCAAAAAAAACTGAACTCGGACAGTAGTGTCAAAATCTCCTTCTGGAACGCTCGCGGTTTGAGCAACATAAACGAACTAGAACATTTACCTAAATCCTATAACGTTGGCATTTGCGAAATCTAGTCCAACCATTGTCTAATATTAATTACGCCACGAGCCAACAATTCGGTTACATCGTGACGAAGCCTTTGTGCTCCGGCAATGATAGTACTGCCGCTTAAAAAATCATCTACATATTTCGTTTTAAAGCGGCAGCGGCCAAAGGGAAGTCATGGGCTTCATCATCAACGAGTTTGTGTAAAGTCCTTATAGCGAGGAACGATGAGGACGATACTCCGAATGTGACAGTATTCATTTGAAAGGATTTAATTTCATTATCGACGCTCCATAAAACACGTTGATAAATTCGATCGTTTTGATGAACCAATATTTGGCGGTACATTTTCTCAATATCTGCACCAACGACATAATTGATTCAACGAAATCTAACCAGATGTTCACAAATCGTGTCTTGAATTGTCGGGCAACTACTTTCGTAGTTGCGCTCGTCTCCTTCAGGACGGCGTGATGTGGCATATAATAGCCCTTACGATTGTCATCGGTTTGGATCATATGACCCAGGTCAATGTTTTCTTGTATGACCTTAGTATACGCGTTTTTAGCTAGGTGTTTTGATTGAGTTTTTTCTCGACTGCAATCAATCGTCTTAGCGCGGATTGATAAGAATTACCGAGTGGTTTTGAATCGGGCTTGAATGGTGAACGTACCATGTGTCTACCGTCCGCGTTACGCGTCGTATTTTTTATGAAATGCCTTGCGCATGCCATTTCTTCCGACGATTTGGATGGTGCATCCCTTACTTCTTCGATTTCCCAACATTTTTTCAAAATTTCTTCTATCTCGATGAAATTGCAAGACGCGGTTTTTTCATGTCATAGATTGGTGATACCGCTAGCCATAATCCAGCCTAAGCGCATTTTCTACAAGCAAAGATCGAAGTTTCCGTGGGACAATTTTATTTGTCCAACTGAAAACAATGACAAAGTGGTTCCCGAACCAATTAATAGGTCCATCGGAGCGGGTATGTGGAATCGCGGATCGGCAAGTTTAATATTGCGCGGAAAGTTGATCGTCTCGAGGAAAAATGTCAGATGCAATCGAATTCGATATTTTTGGTACAACATAGAAAGTTAATGTTTTCGTGAATTCATTATAATTTGAACCTAACACGATGTTAATCATATATTTTTATATCATCGTTAATGAATTTAAGGTACCGATTGGGATAGAACAAGGGCGCATCGGTAATCGTAGTTGGCGAGCGAATCTTTCGGTGACAAAGTTAGTGATGGCGCCGGTGTCTAACAACGCGGGTCACACGATTTTCCGCGGTGATCTCGCAAATAATTGAAGCAAACCTTTTCTTGCTTAACAATTTCAATCCGCTTGGACGCCGACATTATTTTGAAATGACTACACGCATATAAGGAACGCGTCTTTTGACGTTTGTGAGAATTAGACTCATGGTTCGAATTTTCGCGTGTGTTATTTGAATTTTCCCGCATTGATACCACGTTTGCGAATCTGTCCAGGAAATTGTACAATTTTTGCAAATCGGTATACACGTCTCGAATAAGGCCGTCTTCCCATTTTTCGCGTGTAATTTTGTGCAATTTACTTTCGATAATACGCACTACGATTTCCTCATTTAAGACAATGTTTAAGGATGCTAACGCCATCACGATTTGTGTTGCATCGTTTACAAGTTTCGAAAGTCCATCATGAGATTCCTTTTGTAATAATATAAATAATAAAATAATAATAATATAATAAGTTTATTTGCACACACAATTTGTACAGTTCGTACATATATATAGACACAAAAGGGTGTGCGTTCAGGATAAAAATCCTGCTTTACAAGCAAGCCGTAGAGGGAAAGCAGAGAACAACAGCAATAAATACCGAAATAAACAAATAAGAGAGTGTGAGCGATAACAGTGAAATAAATAAATAATGGAGTGTGAGTATTCACAAGTTGTCGCGGACGAAGTTTTTTAACAATGACAGATTTGGGGAGTTAGAGACTGATACAAGAGTTTATTATAGTAAAACGGACATAAATAGCTAAAAGACTGTCGGAAATTATTATGACGTGGGACACTTAACAAAGATCTAGAGCTTCATCTTTGTTAAGTGTCCCACGTCATAATAATTTCCGACTAACAATTCCCCTGAGTAGTTGTCAGACAAAAAATTTATTCGTTCGCGTAGATATGGGGGGCTACCTGAGGACATAACTTTCGACATGAGAACTATAAAATGAACGATTCTCGTATGTCTCATATTCAGCCAGCCTGAATCAGAGAGTGCAGCGACTAATATGGTCGAACATGCGAAGTGAGAAGGCAAAACGGAGACACGAGTTTTGTACTCCCTGGATACGGTATTCCGACAATGCTGACAAACAGGGCCCATACACAACGTCAGCATAGTTAAAGAGTGACAAAACAAGAACTGGGAAGGAACGATCGAAATCGATACAACGCTCTCAGGATACCATACGCTGAGCGACAACGACCGTCAACATGACTTTCAAAGGTCCAGGTTGTGTTCATCAGAAGTCCGAGAATTTTCAGGTTGTCTGATGGGAATATTGTAGTGCTGCCAACTGTCAGTGACAAATGATCTGCGTTCGAGAGTCGAGCTGTCGGGTCAATGACAATAAAATGGGGATTTTATGGGGTTAATTATTAGAGAATTGTTTTCAGATAAGTGTAAAATTTTAAGGATATCAGAATTTAGTGTAGCTAGGGATTAGTGCAATGAAGATTTGGTAAAGCAGATAGTGAGGAAGGTATCGTCCGCGTAACAGGGTAATGTGGAAAGGAAGGCTTGTCGGGGTAGATCAGCAACATAAAGAAGAAAAAGTGTGGGACCCAGAATGGAACCCTGTGGTACTCCGGAAGCCACTGACAGTGAATTGGACAATTGGTGCTTGTCGAAGGATACACATTGGCTTATATCTGATAAGTAGTCAGTCATTCAGCCACTAGCACTGTCAGAGAATCCATAGTATCTATATTTCGACAATAGCAGGCGGTGATTTAATGTGTTGAAGGCTATTGAGTAATCCAACGAGACAATAATAGAAATTTCTGAGCGGTCGAAAGCTGAAAGGATGGATTCAGAGAGAGCTAATAGAGAAGTGGTTGAAGCCCTTTCTGAACCCAGAAAGCACTGGGGCAATTGCTCCAATGGTGGTTAAGTATTGAGTTAATTGGTCGTTGAACACTCTCTCTAGTATCTTTGACAAGAAGTGCAGCAGAGAGATAGGTCTCAAATCCGATGGAGTTGAGGGGCTTCGCTTTTTGGGAATGGGTAGAACTATGCTATGCTTCCATGTCGAGGGGAAACAACCACTAGAGAGAGATGTGTTTATAACATCTGTCAGAGCTTCAAAACAGAATGGAATGCATCTGATTAGCATCTGATTTCAGATTCCATCCAAGCCTGGACCTGTCAGTTTCATGGTCCTAAGAGTGTGGAGTAAGTTTGCAGGAGAGTTGGGAACCTAACCTCCGATAAGTCAGAAAATGTGTGAGTAGAGAACCATTGCAGCTAGTCATGGGCAGGTTCAATGTGGGGTAAAGAGTCAATAAAATGAGAATTGATAGTATCCTGATTATAAACGGTAAGGATTGTAGATCAAAGTCAGAGTCACCCATCACCCCCAAACTGCGCAAGTTCGAGCATAAAATCTTTGGATCAGTGTCATTGACTCTAGATGCAACAAAAGTCTCATAATTGGATCTCGACAGAGTAGTAACATGGTTACGCAGTTCGACAAAAGCCAACCGTGATTCCGGAGTTCTTAGTTTGCGTGATCTCCTCAAAGCTTTGTTTATATCCCTGAGCAAGTGTTTCAGTTGCTCGGATATCCAAGGGGGCCGTTTACTTGAGATGTTTATTTGTTTCAGTGGAGCAAAGATACCAAAAAGCATAAGAATGTTTAGTTAGGACAGATACTTTGTTTTCAAGAGTAGGCAATCCGAGCACATCATTCCAGGGGATGTGACTTGCAGCAAGAGAAAACTCTTGCTCACGAATATTTTCGAGGGCACGCCGAAATACAGTTTTGCTCTTCTTTCCGAAGATGTAGATGGTACGCAACAATATACGAGTGAGTGATCGCTAATATTCGAGGCGTCTATAATACCGTGTTTGGTGATAACAGCATTGGGTGTAATAAAGATCAAATCAATCAGAGTGACACTGGTTTCAGTACTCCTGGTAGGCAAATCAATAATTTGTTGAAATTCAAAAAATGAAGAAAGTTGGGAGAGATTGTTATACTCAGCAGACTGAGGATTTAATGCATCAATGTTGAAATCACCTAAACAGATCAAATGAGGTGTTTCCAGTGCTAAATCGGCCATAAAGTTTTCATCAAATTATGTCAAATTATCGCCAATGGAGTGCCTCTAGTTTGTTGTATAGGTAAATCAAGCAACATTGAAAGGTGTCAAGAAATTATAACGCGTCTTGCTTCGAAAGATTTACGATTCAACTCCCAATCCTTCGGGTAATTAGCGCCATTTATCGCGAAAATTTTTATTTTGTTCTTTGCCTCGTCATGCAACGCGGACTTCAAATAATGAAATTTCTCGACATTACTCAAATCTGGTATTTCATGTATCATTGATTTGAAACTGTCTTCGAACGAAATCCAGTCTTCGTATCTACCGCTGAATTTTGGTATTTCGAATGAAGGCAATTTTATGTTTTTGCATATATGTGTGGAGGGATTACTCGGATTCATACTTTGATCGTTTAAGGCCGCGTTCATATCCGAAATGTTTATAGTTTCATTCTCATTTATAAGTTATGTTACCAGCGAGAGCATAAAAATCTTCTTGAAATGTTTCCAAACCCTCAATTTGTTTGTTTACGGGATCAAGCAACGATAACTCGTCATGCAATTCTTCATATTTGTGAAATAAATCATGAACTCTTTCGTATCTGACGCGTAATGAGGAATCATTGACTGTTTCCAGATTCAGTGTAATTTTTAGCGCTGTGTTATGAGATTTTAGTGTTTCGCGTTTTTACGCAATGAATTTATTTCTCACTCTCAGGCATGAATTTAATATGAATGATCTGCGTTATGCTTGTATGTACGTTTATTTGTTGGCGAATATGTAATAGTCCTACTCACAAAGCCGAAATATGATGTGGTGGAGAGATGATCTTTGTCCTCTATGTCGCTGAGATGTCCAGGACACGTTGTGGAATTGCACCCCCCAAGAGACTCGAGCGATGTTCGCACACGCAACACTAGAACTTTATTATATTCTTTAAAATTGTCTTTCAATAAGATCGAACTTGTTTCTGAATAAGTAATTAACACTTGTTTATATAGAGATACGCATTTACTAACGAGTTGCACGACGTATACAACTTGTTATGACACTCGCGGCACATATGATCACAGGAGGCACCAAAATGTTTTGCGTGAAATAAATTAGATTTCATTAAACACTATTTTCTTTGACAAAAATAGTTGTATTCTATCGTACACGTATTAACAAAATTGCACAACGAATTCGTAATACTACACAATTATTCGTAGCGCGAAAAAAGAAGGGCCTCGACGCGTCTGATTGTGTATTTTGTTTCACTGTTTATGGTATTTCCCAACTACTCGACTAAAGACACTCGGCTACTAGAACGATGTAGCCGGTTTGCGAGCAAACCGTGGAATGGAATGTGTTTTTCGTTTCCAAGATATGGAGACGCTGAATATCTTTCTTGGCCCCTATGGTGGGGATTTATGATATGATTACCTCGAATGTTTTCAAGGGTTGTTTTGTTTCTTGGACATTGGGTCACAAGATGTTAAGGAAAAGTCCCGTTTTTTGGGACCATATGGAGCGCGAATGGCTGAAGTTTGTCATGTTGATGCATATTTGCGGATCTCGGAACTAGCCCAAATATTTGCTTTGTTTGTATTGTTTTATGACGCGCCGAGGCATTTCGTTTTCGTCGAGGTCCTCGGAATATCGTATTTTATCTTTTTATGATATAAAGAAACCATGTTAATATTGTACCTAACACAGAACGTCTGTTATTACTAAAACTAAATACGTTTCTACGAAACAACCATTGTGCCCATTTAAAATATACCCTGACGCAAAAAGACGCAACACCTGAAAATCGTTTTTGCAGATTCGTAAACTAGAGACTTTGGCAAATATCGAATTAAAAATATCAGCCATTTTCGTTAAACATTTCGAGATTTTTGGAACCGGTGCAAAAGCAAATTATAGCGCCGTAATTTTGATTTTGACTATTGTCAAGTTTTGAATGAAGTTCAAGTATATCGCGTTTTACGTAATAAAAATAATACAAAGTAATATTACATGCCATATTATTATTATTTAAGAATTATACGTAATTAAAATTAATCATGAAAAAAATGTCATTCAATATAATATAATTGGGACGCATTTTATTTCTTTCTGATGTTATCTTTCAATACCAAGGTGTGAAATTCCTGTATATGTGTAATATATACTCAGCCTTCGCCAATCTTCAAAATATTTGGTTCTAAGATTTGGGTCGTGCAACACGGAAAAAATGCCGAAAAGACCGAGCTGGATTTGGCGCTATTGCGATGGGTCTTACACTGTAAAAAAGGTCTTCAGATTTTACAGTGTATGGGTCTTACGGGTCATAAGAGTCATACGGGTCATAAGAGTCATACGGGTCATACGGGTCTTACGGATTATATGGACTGAGAATCGATTCTGCGCCCAATAATCATTCGGTTCATACGATCGGGTGGGTACCCTTTATGACGAAACCCGTGCAAAAGTCCCAGTCCTAATTTTTACCCCATTTGACCATACTGAAATATCATTGGTGATTTCATGACAGAAAATGCTTTGCTAAAATAAACTAACTGGATAGCACCTTACCACAAACTTGACCGAATTTTTAGTTGGGTCATATTACTGAATTACAAGAATAAATTTGGAATCGCAGTTCTGTAACCTTGTTCGACCATTGACAGTGGCATAAAGCTGCACGAACGCGTATGTTTTTTGTATTTTTTTCCCAAAACTCTCGAAAACGCCGAGTTCGAAAAATCACGAGCAAAGACAAGCATTTTCGCCCTGATCCGTCCATTCGCAGAAACGAAGGCGATCGTGCACGCTCCACCGAGCGGATTTCGCGTCGCGACATGACAACGCGAAATTTCCGTCGGCGCCGAAAAATGCCGGCCGAGTGCGGGGATCAGCCCGCAGAACCAAGTGCGAAAGTGCACATTCGCATTTTCGTCGCTCTCTCTTTTCTCTTAACCCGGTCCTGAGCGCTTTTAAGTGCTTTTCACTGTCTCACTCCCAAGTCTTCTTGGTTTTTGCACCATTGATTTAGCCGAATAATTTTTTCGCCCCGAGTTCCCTCTTGGCGCTTGTTTCCTGTCGATATTTGATGCCACTGCTTTGGCTTTATACGCTTAATTTTGCGCGAAGACGCGATCCGTGAATCGTCTGGCAGTAAGTCACTCGGCTATCGATTGCGCTTGTAAATAAAAAGTGATCGAGTCATGTCAATTATGAACATTTATAACTAGCGGCGGGATGACGAAAATATCGCCCCGCGAATCGAGCGTTTCGCAATATCAATTTATTTCATTAAGGCGCTTTTGAACGGAAAAAGCGGCGGCGCTGGATTTAAAGCTCGAGCGACATAAATAAAGTCGTGCATTTTTCAGCGGTCGCGTATCGATTGCCAGAGTATAAAACTCCAAAACTTACGGGCCCGATTACCGTGTAATTCTTAATAAACAATGCCGCTTTATTGTCCGGCTTCCGTTAAGGAGCCGCAAGATAAACGGAAAAAAGAGCGAAATATTTGCGTCGGCATCTGTCTCGGGACAATAAAACGGCGCCGCATAAATCCCCTCCCGGGTGGTCTTAATAAAGTCGTTTCCGAATCAACTTTCTTTGACTTTACGTTCACTTATTGTGCATTTTGCGGCACTCTGTTTACGCTCTTAACGGAATGACCGCCGGACAAAGCGGCCCGTAATTGACCCCGCGGAACGTTATTGAATCGCGGTCACTTTGACAAAGCACGTCAAACAATGAGCTCGTTTGAAGATTTTTTCGAGGCTTTGCGCAACGCTCGAGCGTAGTAGATGATTGCGAAACACGTCTCGGGCAGTAATCCGAAAAATATACCAGCAAATCGACAGGCAAACAAGCGTGACAAGCCGGCGTGTTTACATGGCATTTCGCCGTTCCATCACCGTCCAATTTACGACGTATTCACCACCCAAAATCAACCGAACCGGTCGCGAATTCTTATAAATGCATCGAAGTAAATACGTGTTGCATTACGACCTTCTGGCACCGCGCCAATCGCAACCCTGCTCGAACTTCGGCCGATCTGCGCGCCCTCTCTCGATCCCCACCCCTCCGGCTTGTTTCCCCACGTCATCCTTAATTGAGCCCGTAATTCGTGGAAAATAAAAACGCGTTTTGGGGTCTAAAATTCGAGACATCAATCGCGAGCGCTGTCGCGAAACATTTGCATTTTTTTTTCGCACGAGAATCCGCCTGAATAATGCAGTCGCCTTAATTATAAGCCGATTTGAATTTTTCCGGAATTAGATTGAGTTGTCCGCCGCGATTCATATGTATAGCCGCATTAGAATGGCGAACCGCGACTATAGCCGGTCGCCGTTCAAGGGGCGTGCACGGTTTGTTAAGTCGATGAGTTATGGTTTCGTTAATTAAGCAAATATAACAGAGAACACTGCGACTCGGAAAAAGCGTCGGACGAATCGTCGAACTGTAGTCGCGACGTGCCTTTTTGTCTCGTCATTATCTGCCCAGTCTGCTCCTCGTTCTACTCATTCGGCGAATAACCGTCGTGAAATATAATAATTCTCCAGACGTCGGGATTCGACCGAAAAAATGCGGTTGCGAAAAGGAGGAAACAAAAGCGACTTCGTCGGGCGTTGCGGTCCGGGAGACCCCCGTTCCGCATTTGGACTAATATCCAAATTTCTCCGACAGTTTTTGCTCGTTTTGTGATTGCCAAAAATGTTAGTCGCATCCGCTTTCCATCGTGCTAAAAATTATACCCTGATCGTTACGTGTAAAATTAGCACATGAGGACCAGCATTTTTTTGTGTTTCTTGAATATAAAGAAGCAGGAAAATTGGACATATTTTTAAGCTTAAGAAAAATTGACCGATCCAGGTGTATCGCTTAACCTGTTTCCTTTTTGATTGTCAAATCATCGAAATGCCGATGGATGTTTGTGATGGATGTAAATATAAAGAAAGATCCAAAGTCATTGTTTATACTCATTTACTTTCATAAAGTATATCAATTTTTGAAGTACTTTTTCATTTAGATTGTATCATGGTTACCATGTTTAGGTTATCATTCTCCGAAATGCTTTCACTTGGTAGCGTTTTTATTGCGTTTGATAGTACGATATAGCAGGGATGGGCAAAACTCATGAATTTTCAGTACTCGATACTGTTCGATAGTCCGGTACCGGTATCGGAATAACGGAACACATCTTCGATATTTCGATACCGATATCGGAATATCGGAACGCATTTGCAATACTTCGATACCAGTATCGGAATATCGGAACACATTTCCGATACTTCGATACCTCTATCATATCTGGAATCGAACTATCGAAGATACGTTCCGATATTTCGATTCTGCATCGTATCGAAGTATCGGAGATGTATTCCTATACCGGAATCGAAGTATCGGACATATGCTTCGATATTCCGATATTGATATCCAAGTATCAGACATAAGTTGTGATATTTCGATACTGGTATCGAACTACCGTATAACTCTCCGATAAAATAATGTCCATTCTTGCTATGCAGTGAATTATTTCTAAACGTTATTTCCAAACTGAAACAATGACTACTGAAAATTTACATTAAAGATTACCGTAATTTCTCAGTTCTTTATTGGGAAATTGCGGTAAATTCGGTAAATTTGGATATAATACTATCGGTCATTCAAATTTCTCGAATGTTGAGAATTTTCACTTTTTGGTACAACCACCTCAATATCTTTTTCCGCCGAGACTCTCGCAAGTCCGGCGACGTCGGAGTCGACGTTTTTGCCGGGGTTTTAATGCATTCGGCTCTTCTTGCGCCACGTGACACACTGCGGTATCGCGTCTCCGACGTGCTACGTGACTGCATAACACTCCAGGTAAAAGCCGCAGCATCGATTTTCGCGATTTCGCGGCCCGAGCGATGTGGAAATGCATCGGTTCCGCGCCGACCCGGCCACTTTGTCGTCCACCTTCGTTTGTCTGGTCCGGGCGGGTAATTTTTATTGACGCGGCGCATTGTTTGTCCAGTTTGAAGCGCCGCAACGAGCGCGCCCTCTTGACCCGGCGGAGGCCCGACTGCAGACGAACGCTAACTACTGACTCTCGGTGTAACACTTTAATCACTGCACGAGTCGCCGAGTTTGGCCTCGCGCGAGTTCCCCTATATATCAGCGCGATGTTTAATCGTACGAGAGGCCAACGTCTATTATCTTGGCGCGCGTTCGAGTGGCCGTTGTTTGGATTGGGCTGCAGCGCCACCTGGGCAGCCCCGCGGAAAAATCTTGGTCCCCGTAGCGAAGTCCGTCGTTGACCCCGATTCGGCTTAATTCGGCTAATATGGACTTTGGAAAGTGTTCTCGTTCAAGAAAGGCGAATCGAGAGAGCGAAAATACTCGAAAGATTTCGCGTTGTAGAAAGATCGCTTTTAACCCCCCACGTCCTAATTCCTTGAGAGTTAGAAAGAAAAGATTCGGTTTCTCCAGTATTTAAGAACAAATATTTAGACTGAACGAGAGATTAATTAAACCTCTTTGGATTTTCTCAAAAAGATTCTGTAAGCGACATCTATGTTTTTGTGTCGAATTAGAATTTTTACGATATAAGTGTTAATAGCTTATTGAAAACGCTTTTTGTACATAAGCTTACGGATATGTAATACGTATGTTGATAGATCATAAATGTTGCAAAAAAGTGGTAAATATGAACATACATGTAAACATGTGCAGAAATGTGTTGGCATATATGGTACATACATGGACATTTATGTCTGCAACATATGGCTCATACTATTTTTATTCCAGTGCCTTCATGCTGTTTTTAAATAAATAATTTCATGTCGGCTTAATGTCAATTGATGAACACGTTCGGACTTAGATCAATGACACGGTTAGCGGTTCGGTAAAAATACCGCTGTCGCATGTGTGTTAGCGCAAAAGTAAGAGTGTCAAATCGTCGGCGAAAGTTGCCCATTCGTAATCCAAGTTGCGCCTAGTTGGCCTGTTAGAGGCAATAAGCGGGTCATGACTATACGCGGGATGACATTCGTGACTTCGAACATTCTTAAGTTTTCTTGCACGTATGAATAAGTGATGGGTGAAAAATGGAGGCGACCGCCGGTCCGCCGAGAAAAGTGGCGCTAAGCCGCGCGAAAGTGGCGCGCTCGTTACGGCACCGGGGGTTAATCTTGCCGCGGTCCAAATTGTTATTATTCTCATTATTATGCCGTCGGATTTACGAGCGCACCGCCCCACGTGTGTGCCGCGTAGTAAACCGCATCACCGCATCGTGGTGTACATCACATCTTGGCGCATCAGTAATTTGTTCTGGCCGCAATGGGGTCGCGGAATTAAGGCGCGATTTTCAATTTAGGAGAGTGCCGGCGGTACAGTGAGAAAAATGTTCCAGTAAATTTTACCATATCGTATAGTAATCGCGACTTATCATATTACATTTGGATAAAATTAGTGTAACTTCGAAGAACTTCATATTTCCCAGATGATATAGTAAATTTTACTTGACGTTCTATGAAAATTTACTATGTCGTCTAGGAATTTTTCCAGATTAGATGATTAGAATTCCAGTAAAAATTACTGGAATTCTAATCATTTTTGATAGAACATTTTTTGCAGTTTATACGGGCACCGGTCGAGTTGAGTTTCTGCTTTGAGTGGGGAACGGGAGTTACAATGGAGACGAATATGTGTCACATTTGACGCATTTGACTGGCAAACTGAAATACATGGAAAAGCGCGGAATAATAAGTGGGATATTGATGTGGATGGAAATAAGTTCGAATATGGATGAAGGTGTGTCATTTTTGGCGGGGATGAAGTGGGTATGGAAATGCGACGCAAAGGGTGAAATTGAAAATTCGACGTTTAAAATTGCGGGAATGGAATTTCGGCTACTGGATATTTCGATTTTAGTCTACTTTTTTCCAGTGTATTTGGTCTACTTTCACCATGTATCGAACTGGTCAGACTTCGGAGATCAATATTAAATGATCGGCGACATTTTTTAAGAATTTTTTTTAAAGGGAATTTGTTCGCAGAATGGGAAATGAGGTGCAACGAAAGATTGTGAAAGTTGCGCATTAGACTGAAGATGAATAAATTATACTAACGACAGTCGTATAAAGTAGCTATCGATACACGCATACTGACGTTTCAATGCATAAATAGTCTCCAACAATATTACGTTGACGTCAATGAAATTTGCGAATTTCTTCCTATACCGTTAATGATAAAAGCCATTTCTGCAGCTTCATCTTGTTCCATTTCTCGTAAATTCTAATTAGGTGCGTAATGCAAAGCTCTGACGGTAAAGTAGGGAGCATTCCTATTCAACCCCGATTCCATCCGTTTTGCACGAGTCTTTGTCGAATAAATAAAACAAGCTCGCAAATTCCCATTTGTTAACGTTACACTTTGCTAACGAAATTAACTATCAACGTTCACAAAACACGAGCGTACATTGATCACACATAATGCACAGTCCCCTGGGGTCTTTGTGCAACGGTTTGTCCCGCACATCGTATTTCACGTAAACGCTTAAACATCATTACACATAATGCATTAAAGTAGGTGAAATCGCCATTGAATCATCACTCTGTCGTCTAATAATTATTAAACATATCCATCTGCTTTCTCCACACACGTGCACTACAGCGTTGCTGATCAATAACACGTCACCATTGTTAACGTTAACTCATTTTGTCCCGTCCGCGTTTTCATCTCCGCCCAGCAACTTAGCAAAATAATCCATTACCGCCAAATATTCATTCTGTCGTAACACTGTTAGAAATTCGATAACATCAATGAAAAGAATTTCATATCACGGAATTTCTGGGTATCGACAGTTTAAAGATGGACTGAACTACAGTGAATAACAACTGAATTAGGGAGTATATTCTGAATATTGCAGAGTAACTATTTTCATGCTAACAACAAAGTAATCCTACAAATTACGGTTTGGACAACAACGCAAAGATATTAAAGGCCTGATAGGGAAATTGCTGTTGTAAACAGCATAATGAATGGGATGTACCTTCAAAATTTACTGGCTAAACTGTAAAATTTACCGTTGTTGGCAGTAAACGTCTGCCGCTGGTATTTTATAACTTTGCCTCACGGTTTAAACAGTAATTTTTACTATCTTTCTTCTCGAATTCTATTTCGGGTTAGAGAAACTACGACCTCGGGAATTAAATACTTAATAGTAAGTACGAGAAAAAAATAATAATCAGTGCATACACCGACACAGACGTAATCTCAAACTTTAAGTATCAAAGAGCTAAGTGCATCTTTTTGCTTTCCACACGACACACCTTATCTTCGAACTGCAGACATTTTTAACATTGCACAAACCATACATAACCCGCTGACACATATGCGCCAGACTCTCTGCGACTTGTCGTGATCCTATATGGTAATGCCGCGTTATCGCCATAAAAATGCAATAACAGCGCGTCCCGCTTTATCTTCGTAACAACCGTCGCAACAACGAATTTCAATTACCCAGCCAATTAAACATTGACATCGCATGAATATAAAAAAAAATGTTAACATGGCGGTTTTGCACGAAGATTTGCGCTTAATTAACGACTGCATTATTCAGCGCGCATCCTATTTACGTAGGTTCCTTTTTGAATAGTTCCGCTCCTTAAATGAACTCCGCCAGAATGCTCGCGGAGCCTAGCAAGATGAAGCTGCCGGACGATCGAACGAGAAAAAGGGCGTGGGAGTGCGGCACCGCATCCCGAGGATTAGCGTCCGAAAAGGGACGAGAAGCACACCGGCAAACGAGCAGCGGCCCTATCGCGATATTAACGCGATGCACGAAGTCACGCGAGTAATTCCGGAAATGCGCGAATCTCCACGTTGGGCGCCAACCCCAGCGGAGTCGTCGTCCTTACCGTCTCATATGGGCTCACGTTGCAAAAGCGACGCTTGGATTTCGAAAAATTCCAATTTCCAGCGGCGAGGATTCTCCAAACAAGACATTACCGGACGACCTATGGCCTCCGGGATATGGTCATTGGCTGTTTTCGAACGAGGAAGTTGGACTTCTTTCCAGCGCTTAGAAAAATGGAATTTCTTTTTGCACTATATATCGTTGGGTGAGGACATTCAACTGAAGAGGGGAAAAAACTGAAGTCAAGGTTCAAGTAACCTAACCTAACCTTAATTGAAAAAATACCCGAGAACCTCGACGCGAAATATTCAACGTCGCCTTGCTAGAATGACAAACAAGATATTTCCGGCTCAGTCAGTTCCTTTTTCAATTCAAACGTCTCCCGATTTTTAGCCGGGGTCACGGCGTCCCGTCCGAACTCGCGGATCAATGAACTTGTCCGGCCAGATCTTGCCCGATTCCGGGGCAAAAAGCTGGCAACGGCGCGCGGCTCGCGTGTTAATTTTATCCCCGTTAGCGCGCGCCGTCGATGCCTATCGTAATTGTCGAGATACGCGTGAATGGGGTCTTTAAATATGGCGCCGAGGTCACGCGGTTACGAGTGCTCGGGAAATCAATATGGCGGTTAAGAGCTGGGTGTTTTTGTTTCGCGCGTGACGGATCTACGCGATAATGCGTAGGAACGGGGGCTCTCGCGAAAAGGCTGCCAGAGAAGGGAGAGAAACAGGAGCAGGCCAGAAACCCAGCAGGGTTACGGACGAATCGTTGAAACCGCTCTGGAAAATCAATATAGAGTGGCGTGCGGACGGCGCGTGGTTGCTCTACCAGCCTTCGACGCGGAGCCGAGTTTCCAGCCATTATTACTCTTGCTTTTTACGCGCAAGTGAAATTCGCGGCCGTTGTCGCCAGCGTTCCTTGATAACCTGCATATTTTGCGTGCCGGGCATCGCGACCCGGCGGCTGAGCCGAGGCGCGTTTTCGGGCGACCCGGCGTGTCTGGAGCATTGCTCGAAAAGGTGGAGCGAACAGTTGGCCTGAGTCAGGTGTCGCGGACCGGAGGACGGTCTGGTTTGATCGATTAATTTGGAGCATGTTGCGGAGCTGGGTGGAGGGAGGGGGTTTGTAAAATTAGGGGATGAGGGATATTACGTTGATGTTCGAGCGAGAAAGATCTTGAGAAGACATTTTGGATCGGGAAACTGTCGTGAGGAAATTTGGGAAAATATGAGAGGAGATGGTCGGAATTGAGAGGGTTGAAGAAAGTTAGTTTTGGAGAGGAATTAAAATAATAAAGTTTGGGTGAGTTTTAATGTTTGGGAATAAAGTTTGAGAAATTTAAGTCAGCACATATTAGGCGAGGGGAGGTGATAAATAAAAAAATAATGTTAAAAGTTAATTTGACTATATTTTGAGAGTTTTGTTTTAATTGTAACGTTTCTGTTTCGTTGAAATAGAAACGTTTTTATATTGTCTTGGGAGAGAGGGTTTAAGTAGACTGAAAAATACGAAATGTGGACATATTGATGCATTCCGGTTAATTTGTTTTAAACGCGTTACTCTTCTAATACGTTTTCAGAGTAAATATGTCGCAGCATAGTAGCCATTATTTTGAAACTAAATTTTGCAATATCGTGAAATACACGTTTCAAAACGACGCATACGCGACGGCTATTCTAAAAGCAACGTTTTGCAGTAACAATGTAAAATTGCATTCTGTCTCGATAATCAAAGTAATTTTGTTCCAAGTAAGATTCAAAGGACGATATTTTCGAACGCCAAGGGGAATGCTGATAAATGTTTGCTGGGGAAATTAGTCGCGAAAATCGCATTACGCTTTATTGTGACTATATCTAAAACAACCAGTGCTTACAATAATCACTTTCTGCCACAACTTAGTTCGTGAATTTCGAACCTGCTATAAAATTGAAAAGTCCTTTTCATGATTTAAACAAAAGAACAAAGTTTTTCTTATTACAATAGAATCCCCAAATTTACGATTCGTCCGGAAATCTTAATTCGAATTTAATACCCCTTACACATCAAATTGTCATTAATCAGGAGACCTACATTTCATTTAACTTTGCATAATCGCAATAACTTCGTCTTCTTAGCCTCAATCGATAATCTCATTAAAAAATTTCTTCAGGCGAACAGTCATTCTAAATTAGTTAAATTTTAAATGTTTCTTCTCCGATCCGCGAGATAATTATTTACAGTCTATATATTACTCTTAATATTTAGCTTGCAAGATTGGTCGATGAATTGTTGAACTCGCATTTTCCATTTTCTATTTCCCAGCACAATTCTCCCGACGAATTAAAGAGATAATCTTTGTAATTCAACGTATGTAATGCAGTTTCAATTTGCTGCGATGCAGTCGGGCGATGAAAGGGGCCGATCGCATTATATACCAAGCTAATTATTTGACGTCGACGACGTAAATAAAAGAGAACAAAACGAGCCGACCGTCCGTCGATTTACGTTTGCCGAACTGTTCCATACATTCCTGGATTGGAAGTTTAATCTGCGATAAAATATAGATTTCCCGGCCCGCGACAATGTACATTGCAATCGGTTATAATCAATAGTTAAACTCGCGATCAAATAGGTTACAAAACGGCGCTTCAATATTTACCGCGCCCGAAAGCCCGAAAGTTACATTTTTCAAATTTTCAGGTGGCAGTCGCATTTTAGTACAAAAGGAAATTGACTTTCAAAAATGTTGCACGCCCGAGCAATGATTTATCGCCCACGCCCCAATGAAAATGCGTATTTCGTTTGAGATTATACATCATTTATCGCGAGTCAAGTCAAACAATTTCATTTAGCCGAAAAAAGTTCCGTTTTCCGGGCTATCGGATGTCGAACAAACAGGTTACAGATATTTCCGTTTAATTAAGATGACGCGATTACGAATGCCTTTTTTTAATCTAATTCAAATGCGATATCGGCATGTGCCAATTTCGGATTAAGCACGTCGCAATTTCGAAATGCGAGCGAATTTTCGTGGAAATGCGTGGGAGTTATTCGCGCTTTATTTTTCACATCTTCCCTGACTGTTTTGCCGTGGAGCCTGTTTTTAATTAACTCGAAAATATTGGATTTGTTGTACTGCTATAGCGCGACGAAAAAGTTATGCAGAAAAGTTTATGTTTTGGACGGAAATAAAAGTCGTGCGACAAAAAGTATTCTCTGTACAGAACTCTAATGAAATTAATGAAATTCCGCGCATTAATTCATCGGGCGCTCTATTAATATCGGCATAAGCAATCCTCGATGTATATTAAAATGTATCCGATCTTACTTCGGTGTCCATACACAAGAAGACGTTGGATAATTAAGTGACCGGGAATTATTTATCGTGGCGGGTGTGTTTAATTGAATGCCGGCGCACTTCTGCTCTTTTATTTTTATATGTTTATCGATTGCGCGGCCAATCTAGTCCAAATTTCATTTTTCAGAACCGAATGCGCACACCCATGATTCAACGTTAAAACCACCGGCATGTTTTGCTGATATTGAATCAACAGCAAATAATTGATGTATAGAACTTGCGCGCCACGTTACGCGGCGCCGTGGCTGGAATCGCGAATTGGAATTCGAAAAAAATTGTTAAACGAAACATTATCTTCGGAGAAATATAACTCCCTTGCCATTCGTGGTAAGAATGAAAAATATATGGCCCACGTATACGTCGAAACCATATATACATATATAACAATACTAAATGTATATCGAAATATGTCAAAATAAGTATATGATCCATCTTTACTACGAATCTATATACCATGATATTTGAAGGTATACACAATGAAAATACAATTTTTATTTTCATTTCATGTTAATATACTTTCTCTGTAGAGATATGCACAATAAAAATTACGATGCAATTAAATGAGTGATCGCATCTGAAGTAATCGTGTAATTAGTCGAATAAATTTGCTGCGATATTCTTTCGCGAGATATAGATCTTAAGTATGTAGTAATAAATAGTTGAAACATATAATCGAGATGTGAGATAAGTTTATGAGGGACCGTCACGTAAAAAGAGTGTATCTTGAACAGGTTAAAAATTTGCGTTCGAAATTATTTGCGAAATCGACGAAGTTCGTCATGGGAATAGGACAATGGAGTGGTTTGACTAATAAAATCGCCGCAGGACGAAACCGTCAGTTTCGTGGGGAAAAACGGATGCATAAAAAGTAACGCGGCCTGGCGGTATTGGTAGTTACGTAATCACTTGAAGATATTGCGCTTACATTTGCATAAGTGGCTTTAAGCGGGGAAATGTTTCAGGGAAATAAAGGACGGTGTTTTTGGTAACAATAACTGTCACGTTGAGGTAAGCGCTTCTGTGACAATTGAGAAAAAGTGACCCACTTAAAACGTTGAGCTTTTTATGAAGTACAAATCGACTTTTCTACGAAAGATAGTGGATGCGGTGATGTAATTATTATCTTGAGGATTTTGAGATCATATCATTAATCTAAATTTGACGTCTTCACTAAGAGAAAGATGGTGCAGAATGAAATTGAAGTTATTAATTTTACATGATATTTTGTTGAGAAAGTTCATCTTAAAATTTCACGATTCATACTAATCGTGCAGCTGTCGTATCTTTCGGTGTTCAAAATCATAATAAAAATTCCGACTTTTAGTTTAAACTACCCTGTATTTTGACAGCAAACAAAAAACACCTTGACAAACGACGTAATCCTAAAATATAAATCGTACGAACCAATTTGAAATGCCTGCAAATATAACATATTTCTCCAACTAAACTGTGCCAATTTTTCGCAGCGATCCAATCGAGTCGAATATCCATAATCGCTCTCCGGCAAACATGCCGTCGCACTGCCGCGGCAGCGTTTATTAAAATCAGCGGGATAAGGACGAATAAATTCATACGCTGATTGCCGTCGCTCATTCAGCGCTGCGTTCGAATTAATGCTTACCTTTGCGCGACTCTCGGAGTCGGCGATGTAAGACTATGAGCTCCGTTTTAAGTAAAGACCTCGCAAGAAAGCCAACACGAACCGCCAAAAAAAACAAAAAAGCGTCGCAGACGTAAAAAACCGCAGGATTTAATTTCTTGAGAGATTTGCAATCTCATTCGAGCCGCAGTTACGTTTTATAGATCCAATTGTCGCACTTTACGTCTATTTGCTCGAACAATAACATAACCCGCGAAATTTCTTGGCAAAACATGGGAAGTGGGGTTCGGCCGGAATATCGCGGATTGTATTGGGGAAATCGAATTATGCCGAACGCGCCGCGGCTTTTATCACGCGTTTCGCAGTGTTTAAGCGATAAGCCCCGTATCGGTACATAATTCGGCATCGCCGTGCCAAGATTCCCTAAGAACCGCGCGTACAAAAGAATGACACGGCGTATCGATCGTCCGACTGTTCCGGCGGACGGTTCATCCGTTCCGCGGATTTTTGCAACGTGGCTCGGTACGCGTGTGTTGGCGTCTGTTTTTCTTCGGGCTTAGCGCAACTCGTTACATGACTAATGAACGGCTCCCGCGGCTTATGAAATATTCATTGTAAAATCATATTTATTCATATTAGGTGCTGTAAATTTCATCAGCGCGGATTCGTCGGCGACTTTGGCCGCAGTTGCCGCGGTTAATGGATTTTCGGCTTTAGTTTCCCGTATTGCGCAAATTGTCCGAGTTACGGTTTTTGAAAAGTTGCGTCACGAGCGTTCAATTAAGCTGCGTTCATTTTCATTTTGGATTTTCAATTTCAGTTCGGACGATAAATTACGGTTTCAGCACACGCGATTTGTAACTCTTTTCACCGCGGATGCCCGGCTGGCTACCCGTTGACTTTTCTACTTAAAAGCTGCGGAAGCCGAAACGATTGCCGATGTGTTTTTCAACAAATCATTTTTGCCATTTGATGGATGAAGATTGATTTCCGGCGCGGAATCCCGATTGGTTCGGCTTTCCATAAACATTAAAAGTCGCCGCGAACTTGCATTACATCGCGGATCGCGTTTGGCGCGGAAAAAGCTGACAATGCCATTGAACTCGGGCGCGTTCGCAATTGTAATAAAACTTTTCGTCGGCGCGCGATCGCCGTTATTGAATCAAAGAAATTCGCGGGATATAGCGCCGGTTATGGCGGGATTACGTGCGGCCGTTTGCGCGTTCGAAAAGACGGAAGCGCCGATCACGAGTTTTCGCGAACTTCCGACGAAACGCGACGGCAATAACCGAGGCGTTACGTTCGATCAAACCGAGTCCCGCCGAGTTAACGGCCTCTTGCGGTTTAATTGCGACGACTCCGCGGGGGCGAGAAAAAATGAACCGCGACGTCCATTTTTCAACCTCGATGGAAAAGGTGCATTTTCACACCGACAATTACCCCGTCCCATCAAAACTCTCATTATTTCCCTTCATCCGCGGATTACAAGCTGAGATTAACCCATCAGTTCGGCCATTCTGGCGCGAATCGCCCGATAAACGCAAATAAGTGCGGCGCCCTCGGCGCTTTCATCAAAACGTGTAAAAATCATAAAGCCAAAAAGCATTCCGTGAATGACAGTGGAAGCTGTCCGGCGACACATTTATGTGGCCATAAAACCCGATATTAAACGATCATGGACCCCGTCGCGAGGTGATATATATGTCCGAAAATAGCCGAAAGCTGCTCCCCGTTTAAGTAATATTGATGGGGGTTCTTTCTCCAGTGAAACAACCGGGTATTGTCCGACAAGTCCGGCGACACTGCGTCCAACCTGTCCGCTGCTCATCCTGGCCTGATTGCTGTGTCCGGAGAATTAACATCTCAATGCACGCAGCCAACAATGACAAATTAGTTGCGATTCGCAATACGAATAACTACAATGGACCCCGGACGTAAATTCGAAGATCGCGAAATCAATAATTCCGAACGCGACTCCCAATCAGCCGGAAAAGAAGTCGACCGCTCGTTACCGGCTGGCAAGCGCGGGGGATAATTAATCAATTTCATAAGCACTGCGAGTCGCAGTCTAATCACGCGGTGGTCTTACCTCGTGGCCCGAATTGGCGCGTCTGATTGGCAAGCGCGATTCGACGACAAACCGGGCCAATTACGCGGTCCGTCGGTCCGCCGGGTTTTTGCGTCGTTACTGCGGAACGAGACGGTGAGTCGCGGCAAAACGACCTGACTTGTGCTGGGACTCCGCGAAACTGGCAGTAAGATATTCGAGGGTGAATGATACATGCAATTTGATATTAAGATCGATAAAAGGTTTATGGCGACGCCCACATGAGATCGCCGGGCTATAAAATTTGACTATCGAATTTAGCGCCGGATCCAACTATGCATTATGAATCGAACGATTTAACAGCCGACCGATCGACCGACCGACTATTTATCCGGCTCCATTGAACGTACGCGGAAACTGCACATCAGCGATATAAAAAGGGGGGAAATTAGGTTATGTGTGATGTAATGTGGGTGCCATGACTTTTTGAAGAATTTTACAACTGGAAGGTAAACATTACATGACGATATGGAAAGTGTATATTGCGAGTTTTGTGAGAGAGATCGTGGGATTGTAGAAGAAGAAAACAGTTCTGACAACGAAGGATAGGTTATGAAAGAAGTACATTATTTTTACGAGTTTAGATTTTAAACAAAAGTTTTGGGTTGAAGACATTCATATTATTGGATGACATTATATCATTGAATCTAAAGTCAAATCCAGTATGAATAGTTATAATATTCAAGACAGAGGGCGCTTTGTCTAGTTTCTGAACGCATCGAAGAAATAGTACATTTAGAAACTCGAAACGGAACATCCTTTCGTGCTTCGCGGAAAAATATATGAGTTTCATGAAAATGAATTATATTCCAACATTTTTACACTAGCTACGTAAAATTATGGAATATTAAATGTGTGTGAAACAATTTTACATTCGATTCGAAACATTACTTTATACATAAAGTAATATTGCTTTCCAAGTGTACGGTTTTGTTTACACATAAAATTAATCATCAAAATTAACCTCTCTGGAATTTCGTACTGCGCATCTTTCACACCGGTCAACGAAAGATGAGAATAAAAGTACCACACATTAGTCTGACATTTTCGTGTTCTTCGTTTCCGGGCGCCAATTTTTTCTGGCTCTCATGAACTTGGAACAAGTTTTATCAACAGGTCATAGTCTTCAGTAGGATGACTCAATTGGCGAGTCGGATACGAGCGACCCTCGCAATCGTTCCTCGGCAGCTATGCGATTCGCTCACCCCAGCGATAAATCTGGGATCGTCATCTATTTCCCATTTGTCCGACGAGGTTATTAAGATCTTAAACGCGTGTCTTCGGTAGACTGGAGCGCTTTTGAACTTGACATCTTTTCTGGCATTTCGGCTAAGACGAGGGAAATATGGGAGTTCCGAGGAATATAAATAAAGACACGAGAGGGCGGTGTTTCGACGAGGTGTTTCGGTGGAAATAGGTTTATGTTGCAAGGTTGGCAGACGGATCGATTTGCGAAGAACTGAAAGTTTCGTCCGAGGAAAAGTTTAACGAAATTTGCTGTAAATTTGTAATGCTTGGTTATATTGGTTTAAGTACTTTATTTGAATTATTGATGCGATTATTCAACTTATTGTTTGAATTCAATTTCGCGTTTAATTAAAGTTAATTCAATATTTCCGAAACAATCGCATGTATTTAGTGAGAGGGAATTCATTACGTAGTGCGTGTGTCGTGTAGAGTTAAGTAGAGTAGAATATGGTTATTTATGTGAGTTGACCTATTAAATCTGGTCGGAACAGCTACATTGTCGTAAAAAGTAAATATGTATTCACATGGTTCGAAGTTTCCCTCATTATATATTTTGTTTACATGACAGAGTTTCATTACCTGAAAATTTCCATGAAAGTTAATAATTCAACATTCGCCAAACAATCAGAAAATATTTATTAATCCGATAATGTAGTTCCGGTATCTACATACGAGCGTCCATAATTACACATAAAAGTATATGTCAAAATTATAATTATAAAGCAGTCCTGGATCCATTAATCCAAGTATCCATTATCAATGACTGCGACATGAAACATGTCCTTAAAAATTTACGAAAAAGTAAGTATAAGAAATGTTTGTCTGAAGTCTTTCAACAACTATATTCTATTCAAAACGAAATAAAAGACCATGCTCTACAAACTGTTGCATTACAAGTGTTGCATTTCATTCACATTACTAGACAAAATAAATAATAATTTGTTACAAAGCATAAATACCAATATTTCAACGTTTGAAACAAGACATATTCGCCTATCAAATATTTCCCATTCTGGATTTCGTTACTACATCCAACTACCAAATTTACGGACTATGACAATCAGTAAACCGTGACTAAACCAGGGTCGTTACAGCTCGATCTTTAACTCATAATCCAACCTCACAACTATATCCTTTAACTATTCAAATTCCCAAAATCCTCAACAATTCCAACCTCCCAACCAAGACAACCTAATCCCTCCCTCAAAACCTACACCTCTCCCCTCAGTCCACCTGAACATTCCCATTCAATTCCACCAATCAATAACCTCCCCCTCCACTTTCTCCACCCAAAACAAACTCCCCCAAAACCCTCCCAAAACAGTTCCCCAAAAACCACTTCCTCCACCAAATACACTATCATTGACCCGCGCGGCCCCGGGGACCCGCTACCGA
>JABFPB010001497.1:0-24922 GCA_022817645.1 Ceratoteleas bidentatus | reverse complement strand
CGTCTAGTTTAAACAAAATAATTAAACATAACTCGGATCTAAAGGAAATGCGACAGCCCATTGGCCGAACGAGTACACTCAAGTAGAAAAAAACAATTATATATCTCGGTGAAATTATTTAAAACGTCTGATATCGACAATTATAAGTTATTTTAATTATTATTCACCGAATACTGTATAGCTATCTATATTTCCACTATCATTACCGAACGCAAGAAATAATTTATATTTTGAACATGACTGACATGCTAGTCCCACCTTAAGAATGAAAAATGTGTCGTTCAACCATAGATACTTAGGAATAGAACGGAATAGAGTGGAATTGAAAATCGAATTATGTATTCAGAATCTTTCCACTGAGGAATTTTTTGCAGAATAATGATGAAATATAAAGTACCCAAGGCAGTCTAGGACTCCATTGTATGTAGGTTCTCCAGGAGCCTTTTTGATGGCCTGACATCTTGTTTTAATTACGTCAAATGGATTAACTAAAAGGGCTGCAGTAGATCCAGCTGCACAGCCAGCTAGGAATGAACACCAGAACACAGCTGCAACAAAATTAATTTATTATTTTTTATAATAATAATTATTTTTTATAATTTTGTATACTGAACAAAACCCTTGCGAAATACTTACAGGATCCATCTTCCCGTTTAGGTCCAAGATTGTTCAGCCTAGCAAAGAGTGGGAAGTAAATGACAGAAAAGGTCACGTCTCTCAGAGCAGTGGCACCAGTTCCTTGATACAGTCCCAGAATTCCTCTTCGTTTCAGAAGCTCCTTTGTCAGCGACATGGCAGATAATTTTTTCACATGTTTTTCTCCAGCTGCCATCATACATTTATTTACCAAAATTTGCTTGTCGTATACTCTACGTCACAACTTCTGTTAAAGTCAACGTACCAGCCTTAGCAGCTGCTGCGACTCTGCCAGCATCCTGCATTTGAATCTTGAGTAACTCCATTGGAGTGGTTATGACAATTTGACAAGCACCAGCCGAACCACCCGCAACCATTTCACGAACCAAAGGCAAAGGTTCTCTGAAAACGAATTAACGTTTTGATACAACCTCAATTTTATAGTGAGTGTTTTCACATTTCTTGCATAAGAAATGTACACACTCGAAACTTGAAATTGTAGAAATTATTTTAGAAATATCATCCCACAATATTAAAAAAAAAAAACACTGCGGGGGGGAAATTTTATATATTCTTTTACTATTTCGATGTACTGTGTAATTGAAGGGCAATTGACCCAATTTATGCTAATTAAGTTTTCATCGATTTTATGCAATTTTAATATTCTCGTTAAAACCCACCCAGGCCCTGTAGACAAGTAATGCCTAAACATATCATTGGCTGTTAATTTGATGGCCTTTTCTGGTGTGATTAAGATGATGTTCACAGCTGATCCTTTGTACATCCCGAAGTATCCTTCAGTTTTGTACGTTTTCTTAAAACAATCGAACCTGAAACATTGCAAGGTCAGATGAAAGTTTACTGAAAAATAGACAAGACTATATAATATCAAATTACTGATCGCAGCGCCAAAATGTGGGAAAAGTTATCACTTGGCACGTGTGGATATACGTCACACGTGACAATATAAGTTGTTTTTAAATGTTTCAAACGACTGTTAAACTTAACATTTCTTGACTAAAGAATTTATATATCTGGAAAACCTGTATTATTCCTATCAAAATAGTAGCAAACTCAATTGTAAAATTAAGGGTTTCCAGACAGTTTCCAGGGTTTCCAGTCTAAGAAATATTTCAAATGCTATAAATTGCTTATTAGAAGTTTAATTGTATAATGACTTAAAGTCACTTAAAACAGATGCTTAAACTGAAGAAATGCACTTTGAATCTGAAGCTTACATCGATTTGTACATTCTCTCCCCTTTCGGTCCAACAACCTGGTTCTGTAATCTCGTTTTGACCAGGTCCAGTGGGAACACCACTGACACTCCAATGATTCCTGCAATCCCTCCATTGATAATCTTCGGTACGAGTCTGCAAGCAATAATCGACCAATGACAAATCGAGTTCCCCCATTAAGGGTCCAGAATCAGTAAATAAGTAAGAACAACAGTAAAACAGGTTCAACGGGTTACGGGAATACGTGTACAGTCCCAAACTTAATTGGTACAAGTGTGTTAAATCAATTAATCGACTAATTATGCTTGTGTGCTCTTAGGATTAGACTACGTAGTCGTCTCTGTTAATTTTAAATTGTGCCTCGTTGTGAGTGGCGAAAGAAACTTTTCTAGCGAGTGCGCAAAAAGCAAAAGTTAATACGCTACGATACAAACGACTGCAGCGCCAATTTCATGGTGAAAATAGAAGCTTTTGGGTCACTTTAATATAAACCTTTGGTGATGAAGATTAATTTTGTCACTGCTGCTACATATTATTTTTTTATTTCAATTTGATGATTTTTGGTCAAATTTAGTATTATAGTCAAGATGGCGCGGTTATAATATATTATCGCAGCGTATTTCGTTCCAAAAGTGAGAACAACGATTTAGTTGTATACTTGGCTAATAATAACGCAACATGCAAGTTAGTTATGCATTACTTACGTGAATTGTGCAAGGTGCCAAATTTTAGCGTTAACATTAAACAATGATCCGAAAGGTATTTTTGTACCGAGGAAGTGCATTTTGAGATGAACTTTGCGGTGATTTCTGACAATTTTGATTATGTTATTATGAATATTCATTGTTAAATGATTCCATTTCTGACAAATTTAAAAATATATTTTTAACTATTGTCGTGGTAATAAATATAATTCTAAAATTGATGTTATGGGCATTTTATATTTTTTTTAATTTTTGCATACCTAGTATTACGCATTGCATGCGTTGAATTATTAAAATTAGTTTTAATTATTATGTACTAATATTACTTTTTACATTCGATTTGTTTGTAATAAATATCTAGAAAATAAATAAAAAAAAATCGTTCTACAACATTACACAAATAAATAGTGTAATAATTGCAGTTAAACAACTGCAATTATAACACAATTTATTTTTACAATTTCAATGCTTAGGGTCAAAATCTTCTTATCTTAGTTCTCTTATGAAATGTTAAAACTCGCAATTTTCAACATGACGGTTCATTTTCAGTTTAAATCGGTTTATATGTGATTAATGTTTAGAAATTAAACATCATGGAGGCTTTTTAGACTAAAAAAATGTGTATAATAAATCCAATGCAACAGCACTCCAGTTTGTACAAAATTACAATTTTTTAAACACAATTTTATCGAAAAATTGACATTTGTAATCTAAAAATGTAAATTCTTCATGAGAGAACTGTGAGTCAACTGACTAGACTTTTGTAAAAAAAATAATATTGTTACAAGGTCGGTAACCATGTGTCGCTTTTCAAGGCTAAAAAGCACTGAAAGACTCACTTTTACGGTCCTGGAATGTCGCTAATAAATGGCAGTTCAAAAATGCCACTGACTTGACCACACTTTCGCAGTGTCGATGAGAGGGAGATCACCATAACGTCTCTGCTTTAAAACGCCATTAGTTGTAACATTAACTTTTCGCTTTTTTACCTCGCAATAATGTTTCACCAAACCTACTTGCCAATAGCTAGTACAAAACTACTGCATACTTGGTGCATTCAAAGTAAATCAAGTCCTTGTTACTCTGATTTAAAATGCTTTTATGATTATGTTTATTTGAAAAGATAGAAGATTTCAGATGCTACAATGTTTTTGTAAGCTAGTAAAAAAGAGATATAGAATGCAATAAATGCAATGCGAATTAGATTTGGAAGCATATGATAGTAGCATTGAAAAGATGTATGTATTTGACAATCATGCGAATTAAAATTAATATGTATTTGGCTAATATCAGACAAAATGAACAAGTTTTTTAAAGTGATAAGTTTTATTACCAAAAAATAAATAAAAATAAATATAAATTACCAACAAGAAGTAATATTTAATATTCATAAAAAGAAGTAAAATTCATAAGATATTTTGTAATCCTTAAAAAACGTTTTATCTCTATGATTATGACTGTCAAGTGAATATGAGCGTATCAAGAACTGTTGTTTTGTGATTCTAATCTTTCATTAACCATCTTTTATTCCGTGTCAGTTATACATTTTTCACGAAAATAAGTACCCAGTTGTCTCTAGTAAGCACAAGTGGCTCGGCCTTTCAATTAGCCGTTCAATAACTGTAACCTTTCACCCAATCAATTCTGCACATTGTGCAGTGATGGTAAATTTATTGACAGACAATTTGTTTAGACAAGGTGAAGGGTTTCATTGCAAAAGCAGTTGTTAAAAATGAATCTCCTAACACATTTGCAACTGACTTATTGCTGAAATAATTAATTTCTCTGTGGAAGTCAATAAATACACATTGAAAAATAATTTATTTAAATATTACACCCTAGTTTATTAATTTAGAAAAATCATCTTTATTGTATTAGATATATTATGAATTATACATGAAAAATGATAACGTCAATGTAGTTGTGACTGGACCTGATGAAATTTGTTTGAGATAAAAATACTCAAACATAAATGGACTACTTCTGACGACATTACATAAAGAGTATTCTATGAAAACATGTGACATATCAGTAGATGATAACATAAAAATGTCTTCCATTTAACCACATAACATTTACCACTTAATTTCTCATATTTAAGCATGTAGAAAGTGCATGATATAAAAATCACATGTATTTAAAATTCACAGAGACTCAAACTTGGAAAAAACAGTAAGATCAACAATCGTTTTATTGGCAAATTTGTATAATACGTCAATAGTCTTGTACTGTGTATTCATGTATAAATATGTTTAACTTGACAAAAAACGAACAAATAAATTGCACAAAACCAAACTCGAATCATTACACTAATGACACAGCCACTTACTTAAATTGTTCGGAACCTTGATTTTTCGACATAAGGTTTGTTGCGTTAGTGACGTCGCTCTGCAGCTTACAATTGCTTAATGATTGGGGAGTCGTTCGATGTAAATGAGTTTAAATTATCTACACCAAGAGGCACTGTAAAAAAGCAGTCACTTATTATTTGCAGAAACACAAAACCTGAACAACACAACTCCCTAATCAACTATCCAAACAATTACACGCTCCCAACAATTACGAACCCTTTTATTTCTTTTCGCATCTACACAATCCATCACATATATTTCAACTGCTATTTTAAATCCCAAATGTCAGCCAGAAAAACTGATTCCAAACTTTCGTCACAAACCTCATTCATATTTCACCGTTAAAAAGTTCCCATCGATCCCGGAGCTACCCCTTTTTAATCGCGAAATCGCACTCGATTCTTCAATCGATTCGATCTGACTCCGCTTTAATTGTCCCACCACAGGATCGCGTTAAAAATAGCTCTCTCTGTTGGGAAAGAAATGAATAATCAATCGAACCAGCGTTGCCCAATTCACGTCACGAAACCTGGCGTTCCAGCTCCGACGAAATTCGGTTGCGTCAAAGCGCGAGCATTTCGGTGTTTCACGCTGCACTTACCGCAAGATGACAGTGCAAAGTGGAGGGGTCCGGGGAATCGCCGACTTCGCTGTCGCAACAATCGATTTGCGAAGCGACGCACGCGAATTTTCAGCAGCGACCCGTTCCTTCTCCGTGGATCTGACTTTTTACCATTTGAAGCTGTCAACAGCTGATCTCGGCTCCAGTGGGTGCATTTGACGGCGAGCGAGGGCGCTGCGGTCGCAGGCAACAATCGCCGTTCCGGGAATTTGGGGTGCGCGAAAGGCGCGTGCCGGGAATTACGAAATTGAGGATTTCCTAATGAAAAAATATATAGGGCATATTTGACGTCACGTATTTAAGTGGGAGACAATATTTTGTGGTCGTTTTTAAATATTTATAAGTACGTACCCAATGTTTTACCAAAAAATGAGGCAATAGTTTTAATTATTTAGTAAATGTATGTAAATATTTAGTAAATATTGTTCATGTTTAATATTTAAATACAAAATATTTACGTACCATAACGGAACATAAACCTAAAAACGTTTTATAAACGTTTATTAAACTTTTAAGGAACATTTTGTTCCGTAGGGGCAGTTACGTACAAAATATTTATTTAGTTGTCGGAGGATTAATTCACTTCGGGAGTCGTTTGGAGTTCGGGTTGAACGAAATCGGGGACGCGGGAAAATTTAAATTGCCGCCGATCAGTGGCCGTGTGCGATTGGTCGCGCGGTAGTGTGAGTGAAACGTCACGCCTGTGACGTATTGTTGCAGAAATGTTTGAGATTCGGCGATCAGACGTTGTGTTGTGTCTGCTATGTTTGATGTAAGGCGATATTCGTGGGTTCGGGAAAGCGATGGTTTAGGACATTAGTGAAATGAAGGCTAAATTGATTATTTTCAGAGGTTTTAAGTGTAGATGAAGATGAGTGGCAGTGTTGAGGATTTTGAGGAAGATGTGGTTATAGAGGTAATAGGAATTGAGGGTTTTATTTGAGGTTGCCTAAGAAAAATGATTGTCTTGGATAATTAGTGAGTTATCGTTGATTTGACAATTACAGGGCAGTGAACTTCATAGAATGCTCCTACAGATGGGGTTCACGGATTTTGAAACTGTGAACGCAGATCCGAGAGAAAAGGAAGGGATTGTTTTGACCGAGGTAGATTAATGAAAATTACTGTTTTGATTTTTATTTATTAATAAATAAATTAATTAATAAATAAATAAATTAATTAATTTAAGTCATGTTGTATATGATTTTGTATATTATTTTGCAGAATCAGCGTAAAAACGATAATGGAGTATTCGAAAAATTATATCAGTTGTACAATAAAATTAGTAAGGTAAGAATTGTTTAACCTTTTTTTGTTTTTATTTTTTTCATACATCTATAAAAACTCTTTTTTTTTAGTTGCAGGACTTCAATTTATTCCAAGAAAAACTCAAACAAATTTTATTACTGGAACCATTACTGGATGATCATGCTTATAATTTACATAATTTAGTTTCTGAAGAAAAATGCACTCTTTTACAGTAAGTATGTCAGGTATAAGAATATGTCCACTGTTTTTCGTAATAATTTAAATTTTGTATTATATTGCTAGGAAATTTTGTAATTGGTTGCCTTTAGGTGGAATGTGTGCTGCAACAGCCACATCAGTCTTATTCAAGCAAGACAAAATTCTTACGACCATACTAGTATCATTGACAGGTTTATACCTACACAATAAACATTCAAAATGGTCATCTGTTCATAATCTGAAGAAACTTGTCGGTTATCAGAATGCTCTATACAGTAATGTTAAAAAGTGTTTGAAGATTCTGCACAATGACTTTGGCATCAGAAAAAATACTCAAAATAAGGGTAATTCATTTCTGTAAGTTATTGAACGAAAAGGCTATTCTTTTGAAAATCTGAAACTCTTGTCATTGTATTACAATAATTCTTATTAATCATCATTGCAATACTCTATTTCAGAGAATTCAAAAGAAATCAACTCAAGTTCCTAGTACCATTATTATCTTCTCTAATTAAATGCCTGGAACATATATCTTTATTACACTACAGACTGTCACAGAATATTCATAAACTGTTATCAGATTCTAAACGGTCTGAGAATTTATTAACGCCATTTGACAATGAATCTTTCTTAATCAAAGGTGAAGTGACTTATGATAGTTTAAAGGTAAATAAATTCTGTATTTAAACAATACATAATCATATAATCAATCAGAAAATCATGTAAAAGTAATGTCACCAATATTTGTTTCTTTCAGAATTTATATTATACATATTTATTAACTCAATCCGAGATGCTCCATTTACTAGCCACATTATACTGGGAAAAAATCTCTAATGAGAATATAAAAATACCAGAAGATAGACTGAATAATTTAATACAAGTTTTAACTGAACCAGTAAAAAACCACAATAACAGACTGTCGAAAATTCTGAATGACTACAATAGCTCTAATGTAAAAATAGTGCATCAAAAATTCAGGTAACAAATTGTGAACTGTGCTGCCACAAAAAACAATTCCGATTTTACTTATATCACTTACTTATATTACTTATATCCTTTTTCCAGAGGAACCAATGCTAAATGGCAAGACATTTATCTTCAACTGGACAGCACCTTGCAGAAATTGCAGTCTTCTTATTTCTCAGTCTCTTCTCTCATGCACACTATAGACAATTCCGAAAATAACTCTAATGATGAACAGCTAATTCAAATTTTGTCAGATAAAATGAACGAAGCTCACAAACAAATTGAATCTGCGCGAAGTTTTGTCGATCTTGGAATTCTGCTGCTTATGAAAAAGAAACAATCAATCAAAAGGAAAGATGACTTAGACATCCAAACTGACCAGACTTTCACTGATGTTTCTAAACCATCACACATTATTGTTCAGGATTCCGAACCGGAAATCCTGGATGAAGTATTCGAGGAGTACATCAAGGACGAATATTTGAAACCACTTTGCGAGGATGAGGATGACGATTTCACGTATGACCGTGAAATCGGTAAAATGTTGACTGCGAATTATATGAAAGAATTGAAAGATGTGCTTGTAGATAAGTATAAACTCATGTCAGAAAGGGAGGCCAGAGCTTTGCAGAGAATGTTGTATAGTAAAATGGTGGAAAGCGAAGATAAGAAAAAGAATGAGAGGGATGAGGATTTGGAGCAAAAGATTCCCGTTCCTCCGCCATGTCCAAATTTCGAATTTGGGAGCAAAGTGGCTGGTGAAAAAAAGAAGGAAATTGGAAGATGCGATGAGGGCAAAAAGGTGCCAGTTCCAACCCCTAGGATTCGAAATGAGAATGGGAGGAATGTGGAAGAGGGTGATGGAAATGTGAAATTGAATAAATCGAGCGAAATGAAGAAACATGTGAAATCGATAAACAATTTGACGGAGGAGGAAAAAGAGGATATGGCGATGAGATTCTCGTTGGGAGCCTGTTTGCCGAAAAAACCGACTGTGACTTTTTTGAATGTTGAGGAGGAGACTTTTGCAGGCAGTGGAGAGAACACGGATGAAGAAGTTATAAAGGAAGAAGATGAAAGTGACTCGTGATATTGATTGGAGGTTTTTAATGAAAATGTAAAATGAAATATATAGCAACCATATATTTGTAATATATATAAATATATTTTTGAAATATTTCCAATTTATTTCTAATACATCGACGGTATATTATCAATGAATTGTAAATATGTGGATTAGGTTTTAATTATATTGTAAATATATAGGAAATAATTACTGTATTACTTTGATTTTCATTTTAATTTGAACTTAATTAAAAATCTATTTCATTGATAATTTATGTTTTGATATTATTTTGTAAAAATATACTTAGCCTTAATAATACATTGAAAAATTATGGATTAAAAACCTTTTTACCGAAACGTCAGACTTCATTCCACTAATTGATGAAGATTTTATTATGTATATTGAATTTTTTAATGTTTTCCCATTCAGACTTTTTTGGATATGTAATAATAAAAATGTTTTTAAAAAAACTTATTGTTCTGACTAATATTTCTAATTTCTTCCCAATTACAAAATTCTTCCCACTTACAAAATTATGCAAAATTATCTAACAATTTCATGCAATAATAATTTTATATTTGAAAACCTAAACTTGTTTATTGGTTGCTCAAATTTCTGCAAAAATGTTTACAAAAATGATGCAGAACTTATTAATTTTTTTAATACATGAAATTATCATATAATAAAATAATCATATACTTGCAATAAAAAAGTAACAGTTACTCTATATCATTTGTTTATCAACAAAATGTGGATTCAATTATCCACATAGTATACATATACATACACACCTCTATATATATACACCAAATTTAGAAGCCTCGTAGCGTGCCGCGTTCTATGCACTCACTGCACCGTGCTGCACCCTACTAGTTATCTCCAATAATATGTTTCAATAACAGTTTTCCTCCGTAAACGTGCGCTAATATTTTTTATATGCCGATACGAGAAATGCAAAACTAATGCATTTTGTAAATATTAGTTTTATAATGCATATTTACATCTACATTAAATACAGGTAGGGATGTTTTATCAAACAATCCGCTCCATACTATCAAACTAACCTAACTCTAGTTTTCACGCTAAGTGTATTGACATCTTGTGTTCTGTTTTCCTCTTTCAATTCTGCAATTGTCAGACGATTTCAACTTGATAACCTAAATGAATTTTTCTATTCCCCTCGCATTCGTTAACTAAAAAAAACCTGCATTCTGTAAATAATTTTTATTTTTTAATTAAAAAAGAGTGCTATTGACCCATTGCATAACGTGTCTGAGAATTGCATTTATTAATAGCGCTACTAATGACAATTGTTTGATTTTTGCAGGGAGAAGTTACTGTGATATTTTTTAGGGTTTTAACATGTCTACAGATTCGAATTTTAATAATCGATCCTATATAAGTTGTGAGATAGATGGAACTCAATATATTTTAGAGAAATGGCCTGAAAACGACGATGAGACTGGATTAGCATTAATACCGAGTTCAGTGGTGGAGGAGGAACATGACGTAAACAATAAAAATAATGAAGCAGAGAATTTAGAGGAGGGGGAAAGTCCTCTTGAAATTGAAGGAGAGGATTCTGTCCCACTCATCTATTTGGATGGTCAAGTTTTTGCTTACAAGTAAGACAATAATTTTATATATAATGCTTATACAACTTTATAAACAAATTAAAGTAAATTTATTTCTACAATAAATTTATTTTTTACAATAATAATTTCTATTGGAAAATAATTGAAAGTTCAAAATACTGATTTAAAGAAAATATATTAAAAAATATATATTAATGTTACAAAATGAAAAATATGAATACCAAAAAATGTATGCATTGCACAATTCCAACTTTTTTTTCCACATAACAATTTTTCTTGTATAATTCCTACTTTTCTCACTTTTCATAAATATATACATATATGCCTTACATAATTGTTGTATATTATATGGGATACATTGTTATTTTTAATTGCTCTTCTGATTTAGAAATGGTGAACTTCAAGAAATAGATCTATCCCAATTGATAACACTGAATGATCAAGAGAAAACACCTGCAACAAAAGAAAGCGATACTGGTGAGAATGAAGTTGAGCTGCAATATAATGTTGACAGAGGAGTTGCATTGACAAATGCCACTGATGTGTTAATCGACAAAGACTGCTTAGATGATAGTGATATTGCCGAAGTCGTGTCGGCATTTAAATGTAAGATTTGTCCCTATACGACACAGGACAAAAACTTGCTGCTGCAACACTTCCAGAGCATTCATTTGAATTCTAATATTACTCTGCCTTCTCAAGTAAGTTTCCTATAGAAAGCTCAGTTTACAATGATTTCAAATGTTGCATGATCCTCCTTGAAAAAAAAAAACATATTTTTCAATAAGGTGACCAGAACGAGATTTGTTGGTTTTGGCAGATCTATAAATGTTTCCACTTAAAAACTAGAAATCACTGTTCTTTTAGAATTAAACGTAAAAAAGTTTATTTTGTCTTCCAACTGTGTAAAAAAAAAGAAATTGTTGCTGTGGTCGTTAAATCAACATCCATGTTTTCATTCAGATGCATTTTGAAAGGCCCAAATGATATTTTTTGACAATTTCAGGAAACAGAAAAAGAAGAAGAGATACAGGAAGAAACTACAAATGAATCTGAGGAAGTGCGACTGGTTTACATGTGTGGTCAATGTTCCGACTGTTTTCCTACCATTGACAGTTGCAAGGAACATATGATAAAAGTAACTGCCTATTTAATAATACTGAATGAGTCGTTATATCGTTATTGCATAATTTAAGGTTTCAATGTAATATTTTTCGTAATATTATAATACATGACTAATTATATTTTAGATTCATCGATTAACTAGTAACAGTGTTGAAAAAGAAAAAGAAAAAGAAAGTGACGCTGAAAGTGCAAATGAAGAGCATAGTACAGTAAAGAATACAGTGAAAAGCCCAAAATCTAATATTCCTTACAACAAACAGAATGACAATTTCAAAGAGAGATACATCAAGTGAGCAAATAAATTGACTTTGATAAACAATGCAAACACAAAATATTCGAAAACAAACAACTCATTTATAATCATTGTTTTCTCACAGGTGCAAATATCGCAACTGCCCTTACAAATTTACAACCACCGAGAGCATGCAGCAACACATGTCATGTCATGTCGAAATCGAAGGCACAAATTACTTTAAGTGTAGTGTATGTAAGGATGTGAAGTTTGCTAAATGGAGGCCTTGTAGTTTACATTTATGGAAAGATCATCAGATTGGTAATTCAAAGTCCACTTACCTAAAAACCATCAAAATCCATCGTTTTACAACAAATTAAAAACATCCTGTTAAAGATTCCTACAATTCTAATCATTGAAAAATATTGGAAACATTTATGATTGTGAAATGCGAATTTCCAAGAAAATCCAACGTGTTTCATATGAATTGATTTCTAATCGACGGAAATATTTTGTTTACTGTAGGAAATTTCCATGCAAATCATTTTGAAACAACTGAAAATTGAACCTATTAAAGAATTTGTATTGCAGATAAATTGTTTCAATGAAATATAAGTTAAAAAATAATTATTCCATTTGTAGGAACCGTTAATTCGGGATTTATATTTATTTATCAACAAATAAACAAATTTTGCATTTGTTCCAGACATTGATCTCTACTCTTGCACAATTTGCAAAGCATACAAAAGTGCGACTCTGGTGAAGTTGATAACGCACATGAAGGTGCACAGCGAGTGCCGCGAGTACCAGTGTATGGAGTGTGGCAAATGCTTCAAACAGTCTAGTCAATTGAGGAATCACCGTGTTATGCATCTAGACCGTAAAGCTTCCGACGTGTCCCGTTGGTACACTTCCAAGAAATGTGAAATTTGCGGCAAGACTTATGCTGACTCCAAGTGCTTAAAGAACCACATCCAGGCCGTGCACTCGAAGCTCAAACCGTTTGTTTGCAACGTCTGCGGTCACTCTTGTTCGAGAAAGGCGATGCTGCAAATGCATTTAAGACAACACACCGGCGACAAACCGTTCAGTTGTCACATTTGCGATTATAAAACGGGCGATCACAATTCATTGCGCAGACACATCATGAGACACACAGGTATAATTGTTAAATTATGGGAATGAAAATAGGATTGTAAAAAATGTAAAAAGAATTGATAAGGTGACTTGGTACATCATAGAAAAATCCCATTTACCCCAGCACTTTAGTAATTAATAAAGATCATTGTAATCATAATAATTACAACAATATTAATCAGCTTGATATTTTTTCAGGAGATCGGCCCTACAAATGTCCGCACTGTTCCTATTCAGCGATCCAAAGCAATAGCTACAAAAATCACCTCCGTTCGAAACATCCGTTGCAATCTGGCGTCTTCGTTTGCGAGTTGTGTCCATTTAAGACAGTCAGAAATGAAACGTACATACAACATGTCGAACTTCACGAGAAAGGATTGATTAAAAAGACAAATCCCGAGAAAGGTTCATTAAAATGATCTTGATTCCATAGAAATTACAATGTTTCATATCATTAATAACTTGAGAAATTCTATTGCAGATAATACTGATACCGAAAAGCCCGAAGAAAGCGAGGATGTGTTTCCGGGCAACATAGCCGCGGCTCAACTTATATACAGCTGTTTGGGAGCGTTTTCCAAAGCTGGAAAGTCGATCAAGGCGAATCTGATGTCCTCCTGTACTTCTGCCGACGGTACTTCGCAGACGATCACCATTCAGATTCCTTCCAAGTATTTGGAGGACAATTTACCGGAAAGTTCCAGTTCCAACTTTGCCGTCGAGCCAGACGACGACGAAGATACGATGCACTGTTTCCTGAAGATACCTCACGAGGAAGACGAGAGTATAGACACCGGTGGAATCACTATTCCGGCGGAACCGGAGTAGCAAGTATAGTTGCTAGTAGAACACTTTTAGTCTAGGTTTTTTAATAGAGATGGTTATTTTTCATTTTACTATAACTGTACGATGTAGTTGATTCAACCAAATATTTTAAATAAAACAATAAATTATTAAAGTGAAAAAAAGATTGTTTTCTCAATTCCTCAAACGATTTGGAGATTAACTTTTTCGCTACCGGAAGAATGTCTGTCTTTCTCAAAAGAAAAAGAACAAAAGTCTACAGTTCTAGAACGATTTTATTTATATATGATAATATTTATGAAGTTAATGTATGAATTTGGAGGGTTTTGGGTTAAAAAGAAACCGCATCACTGAATGTATTTGTATAGGTTCTTTTAATTCTCTTTTTCGTTTTCGTACAATTGTACTGTTAAATGATGAGATCGCCGACAGATCCGATTTGGTGAGGATTCTTTGTTTTACATTCACAATAAGCATGGAGCAAAATAAGTGTGTTAAATATTGCAACTCATAAAACATATTCACAACTTATGTTAATTAAACATAAACAGATACTATTTCACAATCATTTTGTTCCACTTTAAACGTAGACATGGAACTCAAAATATCGAAAGTAAATCGTCGACTTTATGTCGTCCTTTCAAAGTACCAAAATTGTAGACAATACAATGATTTACATTGTAATAGTTCACAATTAAGGGGTGAATGACTTCGAAAATACGAGCAAAAAGAAGTATTCTACAGCTCAATACCTTGCAATACTTGTCAACCTAAATCTCACAGTTTACACTGTTTTTTGATCTTATTGAAATACTCATTAAAATTGCGCAATTAATAGCATGCAATCCATCGAATTCATCATTCGTAGTACGTTGTAGCTCGTTTAGTCTACCAAAGGAGTATGTACAACTTCAAAAATTTTCGAAGACGAGTATTGTCATTGGGTGCACAATAATCGTATTGTTCATTGGTTTCTAGAATCCCGCGTAACAAAACACGAGATTGCCCTCCTTGATCAACGGTCTACTGATGTCTCGTTAAAAAAATTTACAAAACGATGCTTAAGCCCGATGTTGCTAATTTGGCCTATCAGTAACTAGTTATGTCCTGTGTTTGTGTTTACGCTCATTTACTTCGCGAGCTCCTTCATGCGGTTCAGAGCGGATCCCGCCTTGAACCATTCGATTTGCTGATCGTTCATTGTGTGGTTTAGCATGATCGTGTCAACCTTGCCATCTTTGTGCTTGATTTCGGCTTTCACGGGCTGTAAAATAATATATTTTCATTATCAATTTTCAATTACAACAAATGTATGATCTATAATTAGACTGCGGATTATATGAAGAACATATTTTTAATTAAACAAAATACATTTTTTAATCCATTACAAACGTTTGTTTCGTGATAGAAATATGGATATAATTTTGTCCATGTTTATGCATACTTCTGCGTAATTTTGACTTGCATAAATTACTTTTTCAAAACAATCTATGGTTTAAACTTAAAATAAAAAAGTTGCACATTATCCACAGACTAACTACAATATACGACAAATCCGTTGAAGAAATATCGGATGTACCTTTCCAGGTGCCAAGTTTTTGAGGTCAAGCAGACTGACTTTGTCTGTTGGTTGGATTTTGTCATAATCACTTGGGTTGGCAAAGGTCAGGGGCAACAGACCCTGTTTCTTCAGATTCGTTTCGTGGATGCGAGCGAAGCTCTTGACGATGATGGCACGGCCTCCCAGGTGTCTCGGTTCCAGAGCAGCATGCTCGCGGGACGATCCCTCGCCGTAGTTCTCATCTCCAACAGCGACCCACCTGACGCCGTTCTTCTTGTAGTGTCGAGCGACTTCAGGAACTCCGCTCCACTCGCCGGTCATCTGATTCTTTATTTTGTTGATCTCGCCATTCTCCGCATTCACAGCACTGAAATAAAAAATTTCATTCGTTATCATACTTCCTGCAAACCAATCCAGACAGTCTAATCAAACACAAAGAAAAAAATAAATATCACTAGCTAATATACAGTGCAAAACTGAGTTAAATAGGATGGAGATATAAAAACATTAAAGGTAAACAGAGAAAAAAATGCTTCTCTGCAAGGGTAAACAAAAAAGAAAAAGTTTTCTTCTACGTTTAACCTTGGTATTTTTCTATCTTATTGGATATCACTCAGTGATGCGCTGCAATTAGCCAGTTATGTTTTTTTTTCCATTCAGTGACTCGCTTCTCACCCAATGAACATGTTATTGGAGATGTTATCCAAGTGACCTCTGTATTTGAGCCAAGGTCCAGCGGCGGAAATGTGGTCAGTGGTGCACTTTCCTTTGACCTTGATTAAGATGGTCATGTCGGTGAGGTCCTTGCCGTCCCATTTGTCGAATGGTTCCAGCAACTGCAATCTTTGAGATTTTGGGTCCACGTCGACCTTGACTTTGCTGCCATCAGATGGCGGGGCGTCATAGGTGTCCTGGCCAGGGTCGAATCCACGGCTGGGGAGCTCGTCACCTGGATTATTAATTAGTATTTCAGTTCATTTAGAAATAAAAATTAGGTTTCTGCGTTTAATTAGGTCAACTTAGTTGTTTGTTGTCTTACCAAATGGATTATCAAGCATGAACTCCTTGCCATCCTTTCCTTTGAGTTTGTCCTTGACAGGGTTGAAGTCCAGACGTCCGAGAATGGACAGAGCAGTGACGAGTTCGGGGCTGGTTACGAAGGCGTGGGTAGCGGGATTGGCATCGTTACGACCGGTGAAGTTACGGTTGTACGAGGTGACGATGGTATTTTTTTCACCTTTCTTTACGTCCTGGCGATCCCATTGACCAATGCAAGGACCGCAAGCGTTCGCCAAAACGGTTCCTCCGAATTCGCGGAGAGTCTCTGCCTGCAATCATTTTACCTAAATGATTGGATCTAAAATTATCTCATCGATTCAAAGAATCCAACCTCCTCTAATAATTTCTTTTAATTTCTCTTCCAAATGATCGACGATCAATATCAAACAAAGCAGATCGAAAAAAATATTCGTCCCCTCTAATCAGGGACAAAATCGACCCATCCACCTAATAAACATTGAAACGACATGCCGTCCTTAAACAATCCGGTTATCATTTAAAAGTGCGAGAATGTCTACAGTGCAATCGACCGAGACCTATTCCATTCCATTTTCGACCGCAAACTTGGCGGCAGTCCCAATGACAAGCGCGATATATCCGCGATGAAAGGAGGGTGTTTCTATAGATAACTCACGATGCCGTCGCGTTCGATGGTAGCACGGATCTGTTCAGAACCCGGGGTCACGTTGAACGCGGACGTAGCCTTGAGCCCGTGCTTGATTGCCTGCTTGGCAATGTTAGCGCAACGACCCATATCTTCGTACGAGCTGTTGGTGCACGACCCAATTAGGCCGACTTTGATCTCATTCGGCCAGCCATTTTTCTTGGCAGTGCTGCCTGAAAATACAGTACTCCGTTACTTCCCCGAAACTCCTCAAAAATCCTCCCCCTCCCTCCCTCTCTCCATTTCCCCTCAACTGACCCAACTGAGAAATGGGGTGGGCCAGATCCGGGGTGAACGGTCCGTTCACATGTGGCTCCAAGGTCGACAAGTCCAGTTCGATGACCTGGTCGTATTTGGCGTTAGCGTCGGCAGTGAGCAGATTAGTTTTGAACTGATCCGCAGTGTCGGCAATGGCGCCACGTCCGGTGGCCTTGAGATAGTCCTTCTGGCGTGTGTTGTACGGGAAAACAGAGGTGGTGGCGCCGATTTCGGCACCCATGTTGCAGATGGTGGCCTGACCCGTGCAGCTGATGCTGTCGACGCCTGGGCCGAAGTACTCGACGATCGCTCCGGTGCCGCCCTTGACCGTCAGGATGCCGGCGACCTTGAGGATCACGTCCTTGGGACTGGTCCATCCTTTCAGTTCGCCGGTGAGCTTGACGCCGATGACGTTGGGGCACTTGAGTTCCCAGGGGATGCTGGCCATCACGTCGACGGCGTCAGCGCCACCTACACCAATGCAGAGGCAGCCGAGGCCTCCGCCGTTGGGGGTGTGCGAGTCCGTGCCGATCATCAGCAGACCAGGGAAGGCGTAGTTCTCGAGGATGATCTGGTGGATGATCCCGGAACCGGGGTTCCAGAAGCCGACGCCGTACTTGGCGCCGGCGGTTTTCAGGAAGGTGTAGACTTCCTTGTTCATGTCCTTGGCTCTTTTCAGATCAGCCACACCTCCGATCTGGGCCTCGATCAAGTGGTCGCAGTGGATGGTTGAGGGGACAGCAACTTTTGGCAGACCTGGAGGAAGGGAGACGTGGAATTATTTTGGAAGAGAGTTTCTGTTATGATGTTGTGGGAATTATATGTGTTTTTGGGGGTAAATTCTGTTTATTAGTTTCACTACAAAATATTAAAAAGAGTTTTAGGGGTGTTGAATGGGTGTACCTGAGCTGATGAATTGCAACATAGCCATCTGTGCAGTGGCATCCTGCATGGCAACTCTGTCGGGTCTTAGACGCAGGTAACTAGTTCCTCGCTTAATATCTTGCGTTTGGGGCTCATCTAAGTGGGCGTAGAGGACTTTTTCGGATAGGGTAAGTGGTCGATCCAGTCTGCAAGTTGAAATTAAATGCGTCCATAAATGTTGGTCTTTTCAGAATAATGTAGGATTGGAGTTACTTTTGTTTTTGATTAGCCTACCGTTTTTTGACAATTTTCAAATTGTCGGATAGTTTGTCGTATGGAAGGTACGAGGTCGAATCGAATTTCGAAATAGCCACCTTTGCAGCAGCAAAGCTGAGTGGACTTGAGCTGAAACATCTTTGCTGTATTTCAGCTGCAAAGCCGAACACTTTCTGAAAAAAATGGGGTTTGCTTAGGTGGAAATGACAAGTTTTCAATTCATACAGAAATAATGAGTTAAATGTCACAGTAAAAAATTCTATCAGATACCATTAGGACTGATTTTAAATGTACCTATATATCTTTGCTGTTTTTGAGAGTAAAGTGATGGAATTTATAAAGTGATTTTAAGAGACTATGTGGTTTTTGCCAGAATTTTTATATTTATCTAATGGCTTCAGATAGATTTTTTTTAACGTGGTGCTATTTTAATGTGTGCAGTAATTATTAACAAAAAATTACTGTATTTGAGCGAGCTTTGTTTTGCTGTTTTGTTCCCTGGTTTTCAATCACTTTGGCAGCTGTTTATTAAGCTGTAAAGTATATTTTTAATTCAGTTATGTCATCAAAGTGACGTTGTGCAAAAGATTTGGTAATTTGGTCATTGTACTATGGAATCTACAATTCTATTTTGTCTGCAGATATAATTGTAGGGTATAATTATTGCGCAACTGTGCAACAGATAACTTATCTTGCAGTACATGAAAACATCAGCTTTTTATGGATCAGAACGCAATAGCTTAATCATTGGCATTGAAATTAGATGGACCAATGTTCCGTTTACTTATTTTAAACAATTTCAGTGCTTTTGTCATTTGTCAAAGAAATTTTGTAAATTTGAAAATGAATATATAATTTAATTCAAATTCTTAGCTATACACCTTGAATTACTTCTTTTAAAAATTATTTTTCTACCTTTTTATGCAGGAATATTTTTCTTTCTCAGCCTCTACTTTAGATTACATAAATCTTTAGCAAAATAATTCTTCAAAACCAAACATTTTTCATGAAAAATTCCATACAATAATTGAACTATTTACAACTAAATTTTAATAATAACAACAATTAAATTAATTTAATTTAAACAGTTATATGATTTGCGAATGAATTCATTCGTAAATCATATGAATTTTTTAATTCAATTAACAGACTCTGCCTAACAATTGAAAATTCACAATATCCCAGTCGCGCGAAAATCTGGCAAGTATTTGGAGCGCGTGACCGACACCAATCGCTGTGCACATGCGTCCTGGCAACCGACATAACCTCAAACCCAATATGACATATATCCATACAATTTTCACACGTTATTATGTAACACGGCAGTTGTATAATTGTCCTTTCAGCTTATCACTTGGACGAGCATTTTAAAACAATAGGACAAAGCGACTCAACTCGACTGCATAAAAATGCCCTTTTTAGGAAGTCTCGCCAACAATAATTCTTTAGTAAATAAAGGTGATTCGTGTTTGAACATCTTATCAAACCCGACTTTCGCGCGTTCCTTTATCGGTCATTTGATAAAAATAATCCCCAGTTGGAGCGCATTCTCTGAAAATGCGCTCCAAGAAACCATTCTGCGATCCCTGCATTTTTGGGATCAAATTTCATCCTGCCTCTCCCTCTATCCAGTGTCAAAGTTCAGTTTGGCAAATCACTTTTCCCACCATCACAATTACTTTTTGCAGTTTGAATAAAGCGTGTGCTTTAATATACAACTTGGTAAAATATTGCGAATTCCGCTTTTGTGACAGATTACAATGGAATTTCGCTGACAAGTTGTTCAGCGAGGAAGGCTGAATGAAGTCGCAGCTTTTCACACAAAGTGGGGAAGACAAGGTCCGGAAATAGCGGCGATTGAGTCAAATTGGCCGTAACGACGGACGTTGTCGAATTAACGTGTTATTATTAGACGTTGTCTACGACAGCCGTGAAAATGTGGGTTACGAAGTCATACCTGGGCTTGCAAAATTCGAGTGCACGACATGGCGAAATGCGAAAATTGTCCGCTGTCGTTAGAAACTCATACAAAGCAGCGCGCGGCGCGTTACCCGAAGATGTTTCCCGTGGCAGTCCTTCTTGAACCGGCCACCAGACGAACTGATTCGAAGACCCCTTGCGTCAATGTTAAATGGTCGCGCGTGCGCGTGGGACAGCTGGTGCTCGCGAGGCGCGACGTTATCGGCGATTGAAAAAGGGGGCTGGAGTCGATAAATTGACGGCTGGTGGGATGGTTAGTGGTTGATGGCAAAAAGTGCAAGTTTTCGGTTCCAGCAAAAGGGTTTTTTTTGGAGTTATTGTGGAGAAGTAAACGGGATTCGTAGGTATGTAAGTTATCTCAACAAACGAGAAAAACAAAGATTTTGCTTTTCTTTTAGGTAAACAACTGTTAGGTTATTCAGTTTTGTTATGTATTGTTTAGAATAAGTTTCAAAGGGTTTGTTGAATAGATTGTTGACATAATCAGATTGTTGACATGTCAAATTTATTAGTTGCACTTGTAATGATTTACGGTTAAATGACTAATGATTAAAAAATTGATTTTTAAAAATGTTAATGATTAATGATTAAAAGGTGTATTCATAATTTGCAGCAAATGGAGCATAGTATCTTGTCATCGTATTCCAAAATCGGAAAAAAAGTGATTGAACATCTTCAGACACTATGTACATGGGGAAATTCAACTGAAGTGATAGAAGATGAGGAAGACATCGACCTAGAAAGGTTTGTTTGAATTACTTATGAATAAACTGTAAATAATTTTTTTTATCTTGAAACAGAGTTGGTAAAAGTTGAGGAGGAAAGAGGAATTTTGGAAAGTAGATCAACATTGAATATAAAATCTTTTGTATTTCTGAAATTAATATCTGATATTAATATATATTAATCTTAATTCTGATCTTCGATAAAAATATATTTATAAAACTGCTATTCTGCAGGAGAAAAGTGTTAACAGAGCATACAAGTATTTAATTTTTTGTGTCTGACAAAGGACCTTTTAAACTCTAATCAATATGCAGATTTCAACTCTTTGATATAAAAAACCTTTTTTTACTATTATCCACAGAGCGATTGAATCTATACTTTCTAATAAAAGACAGCTTTTTATACTTCAGATTACGATAAATATTGCTGCAAATCCCTTTTTTGCTTCATCAATTTCTTCTGTAAAAACGTTACACATAATATTTTTTCAGCTTCCAACATAATGTTTCTTATGTTTTGCAACAGCCTTCTTACGTTTTGCAACAGCCTTTGGACATCATAAAGCTTCATATTCATCCACTTCTTCTCAGCCGATATCCCATGTGTATTAAAAATTGCAAGAATCAAGAATGATTCACTGATTGATTCCTAAACAAGTAAGTGTCACCAAAGAGTGTGTAAGATACCAATGTGCTTACGAAATCTCATTATGCTCTTTTCTAAACGGTCTGACAAAGTGTACTTAGTTATAAACAGAATTCATCGTTTCAAGAAATGGTGCCCATTTATGAGAATTTTTCTAATGAATTGGCACAAAGACTTATACCGAAAGGATTTCATGGCAAACACAAGACTGAATTCCCGCAAGTTTGATCACTTTTCTACAAAACTTCTCTGCAGTCACTGAAGCTAACAAAACAAAATATACATACCTCTACATTTTTGGCCATACACTTTTTGTTAATGAGGAAAAAATGAATTTGCATATAATTACATGCGGAATTGATATCCGAACAACTATCGTCTGACAGAAATAGACTAATCTGTAATCCTCTCCGACTGTTTCACTGTCAATTAACCTTTCTCACCCGACAAGTGTTAATGATCTTAAACTCAACGAAATCGCTGAAACGAGTTTTTATTCCTGTTTTCGCTTCTAAGCATGACAAATCGCTCTTTCTTAATTTCACATTCTGTAAACAAAACAGGACATTTTTAGCAACACAACATCTAAAAAAACAAAAAAAACATACCAACATCAGTGAAACAGCAATCATCCTTTTTCCTTATCATAATTGAATTAAACAGCCGAGCCTTGTATACCTCATTTAAACCCTGTACCCATAAAAACGACTGTCTCCGGGACTTTTGATCATCTCGAGTTCTCGAAGTCCATTAATCGCAAAGACTTTTGTCGCCAAACCGTATTCATCGATTCATCGAAAAAGCCGCGACTTTTTCGCCGACTTTATTATGACTCGGGATAAATATAAATATTCGATTAAGCGGCCGGCGGTGCGTCGACAAACGCCGTGATAAATCGATGACAGGGTACATATTCCATTGTCCGTCATTTCGTTGTCCTAATCTCGCAAGACCTACAAGAAAGGATAGGCGACTCGCGAATCCGTGAGAATGCCCGGATGGACCTTGACACGGTTGTTCGATTGTACGTACATCGAAACGCACGAGTTTCGATGGCATCGCCGTCGAAATTCATATCGCCGCGTATGCTTCTATCTTATTACCATAAGTATAGGATACGGTCAGAACCATATTTCAAATCCGCTTTACATAGGAAAGAGCAGCGATCAATCGCATTGTATCGAGAACAATCAGGTCTTGATCAGTCTGACGAACGTTCCCTGATTTGTGTTCCTTGGAGTGGATGTTTGGAATAGAAGTTTTGGAGGATAGATGAGGTTGGAGAAGTTTGGGGTGGAGTATTGGTAGTGTATAAACTGTAACTAATTTGATATCAAAAATCGATAAGTTGTAGAAGAATACATAGAGTCCTATTCCATTTAAGAAACAATGAAAAATGATTTTTAATAGAAAGACTTTGTTTCTTTTTCACCGTTTGCTATAAGAACATAATAGGCACTGATCGTTCTTATTACTTTTCTTATAGTTAGGTGGGAGTTTACATTTACGTCGTTTTTATCAGTTTCCATCAAAGTTTCCGTGATGTTTATATCAGTTTTTGTTATATAGGATAGAAGTTTACAGATTTTTGGTAGGAGTTTACAAATTCCACACTGAGAAAACTAAGTGGTAAGAAATCACCATTTAAGTGGTAAAATCTTACCACTTGAAGTGGTAAAACCTTAAATGATATATTTATTAACATTTTTTTAGTTGGTTCTTATAAAAATGGGTTAATGTTTAATGTTAATGAGTATTGAATTAAACAAATTAATTGCGTAGTAAATTTAAACTATCTAAAACTATAATATAGCGCTATTAAAAGTTTGTGATTATGGTTCATGATTTATCAAATTACATTTCCTAATATGATATTTATGATTGCAATCAAGTTATCTGATACTTAATAGCATTCCAGATACATTACTAGAATTTTTTAATAAAAATTGTTATCATTTCAAATAGTAAAGCTTTACCACTTGAAATGATGATTTTACCACTGAAGTGGTGATTCTTACCACTTAGTTTTCTCAGTGAGAATTTTATAAATAGAAACCAGAATTAAATACATATATATGAATCAATAAAATATAATGTAACAAATATTAAAAGTTAATACCAACTTATGATAAGACAACAACTGCATGATTGATCCGTAATGTTTAATTTCGATATTGAGATTTTTTTATTTACATTTCCATTAAAATAACTCTTCATTTCTTTGTATGACATATGTAATGTTTATATCACTGATATTAAGTAGGGACACTTCCACCCTAAAATTTGTGTTGGGGCAGTTCGGACAGCAGGTGTAGAAATCTTTTTAAACTGTAGGGTATAGATTTACATTGAAATTTGGAGTAAATTTATCACTTACACCATACCACACCAGATATTTCATATTTTTAAAAACATTTTCTGATTAAATACCGATATTTCACTTATTTTTAAACATTCACAATTTCAAGAATTAAGAACATGATGCAAAAACTTTATATCAAACACATCTGTATGTATAAAAAGTATTTATAAAAGATGTTTAAAAAAGTACCTCTTACACTACCTTCTTATTGATCTACTTATAGGCGTAATGAAATTGGGTTTTAGGCTATGTGTCAAAATGCAGTTACATTACTTTTAAGGATAGGCTACACCCTTATTTTCAGCTATAGGAAGGAATTGAGATCAAAGGATGATATTTTGAGGTCATATATGTTGAAACAAAGCTCAAAAAATGAGACTATCAGGAGTCAAAAATTCGTCATTTTTGAGGTTACGTATTTTTTTTTCTTTCATGGAGAGATATTTTTTAAATAAAACTCACCGTCAAGTTGTAGAATAACATTTTTTATGCACACATGATTTTTTTCAGTTTTTTCTGGTGAACCCTCTAAGAGGAGATAGATTTTGAAAATCAACATTTTTCAAAAATACATTAATGTA
>JABFPB010001496.1:0-24926 GCA_022817645.1 Ceratoteleas bidentatus | reverse complement strand
TCAACCAGCCAGCGGCCGGGGCGAGGCGGCGGCCGGGGGTGACTTGGCTGGATGGGTGGACGGCCGGATCGGATTAAAAAATCAGAGTGGAAGCTTGTTTCTCATGATAACAGCCAGCCGCCCGAGAGAACGGGAACTGCTGCTTTCACTCCCGTTCCTACGCGCCCTCCTCCCACTCAGTTTTGTCTTCGTCTCGTCCTCCCTGCCTGCCATCCGTGGCTCTATTCCAATCTGCCCCAACCCACGGACAGCACCGCCGCTGCGTACCGGCGCTTTAAATACAACGGTTATGTGTATATACGTATAGACGCGCCACGAAATATACCTACATAGGCGCGCCGAACGCAGCCCTTTTCTCTCATGCGCAAACTGATCGCATCAACTGCTTGTTTCCATGGCGATTGCTAATCGGACCGTGCTCTCCAAGCCCCTGCAACGCCTCCTCCCGGTCGCCGCGCGCCGCTCCTTCGACCCCCTAATTCCGCTCTTTCTTCGCGGAAGTTATGACGGCCGCTTTTCACCGGCATAACTGCCGGACCTGATTTTGGACCACATAAGCTTAAGGCCCGGGGAGGAACTACGGCAAATTTGTACCGTGCGTTCGCAGCCGACAATGCCATACTTGCAGATGGCAACTACCACTTTTGGGATGTGTGGCCCGACTGGTTTGCTCTAATGCCGTGGTTCGATTATTATGGAGGGGCAGTTGGTAGGCAGGTTGGAACGGTCGCACGGACTCCGCCCCTTGTTGGCAGTTGGGCCTAAGGGTGATATCTAACCTCGCACGACCCTCCTTTTATACGCGTGCACTCGCGGTGCGCTCGTTACGTTGCGTTTTATCAACGCCGCTGGAGCCATTTAGGTGCAACCCAAGACGCCATCTTCAAGCGCTCGCGTTACGCCACGTAAACGCGCGAACGCACATGCGAACAAGATACCCGGCTCGAGACCAACGTTCACGCGACGTGCACGGGGTACGCGCGCGATGATCGATTACGTTTCTTCGTGTTATGGCCTCGATTAAATCCGAGGGATCAAGCGGGAGCAACGTAATGGTAGAAACTTGGGATTCTCACGTTTTGGGATGGGGAGAAAGGAGGGGGACCTTTGTTCAAGTGGATTCTCAGAGAACGCTAAAAGGGATGTCTGAAAACATCACGAATTTTGAAAGGTGGAAGATTTCTTTCTAGATATGTTTGGCGGTTATTAGTTGGAGGTCATAAACTGCTGTCTTATTGTGTTGGATAGGGTTCGGTATGGAAGAAAAAAAGATTTTGATATAGTGTTCCTAAGCCGGGTAGTCTGAAAAGATCAGAAGAGTTTGTTATCTTCTTCGACTGTTCTATTTATTTTTGCAGTTTCCAACAAATGTCCTTTCTAAATAAGGACCTTGTACATGAACTGCTATATCATTCACAGTCACACTTGTATTCCTTTCGCACGTACATCTCAAAATAACAAAAGTACGATAAAGTTTGAAACAAAATAAACGGGAACTTTTTCGTCGTTTTCCCGACATTTCCGGATTTTACATTGGAACAACGGGTATTTCTGTACATAACAGGGAAGCGGAATGCAGATGGATTAGATCCCCGCGAATGTCGGAAAAGATAATTAAAGCTCTGCTGCAAAGCGAACGTGTTGTCTCGGATTGATTAGTTTCCGCTCCTCCATTCAGCCGGCTGATCATAAATGTTTTTGTTTGGATATTGTGTTTGGTTAAGCAGCAATTAATTGAAATCCTGATAGAGTTTCTGACGATTTGCATTAGTCGGTAAATTGCTTCACTATATTCGGTGTCGATAAGTTGAGCCTAATGTATGTGCATAGCTTAGTCCTAATCGCATAACGCTGGTATAATGTTGTAGTGGATGTCGTGCAGACACTAGTCTACAATGTTGGCTTTCTTGATAAATATTTGCCGTGAACGAAAACGATGTGTAATAATTAGCGTCGGATTACTTCCCGCAGGATATGGCCATTTGTTTATTATTTACGGAGCGCGCCGCGCGTCGAGTGCCACGTCACGTAAACTCTTCGAAGTGCTTAGTCTGTTTAGGCGTATCGCGTTCTTTGATGAATTTGGTTACGTCACCAACGCTTTTGTTCATTCATGCGTGACCCCACTCCTCGCGTCATTCACTTCTCATTCCGCTCCTCCGTCCGATGATTCCTCTCCAAAATCACCGTCAAGCCGAACACACTATCAACGCCGAAATCCAGCAAACGTGAAACCGACAAAAAACTGCCTTCCACCATCTGCGAAATTTCGTTCTCACCCTGCCAAGTTTTGGGTCTCCTTTTTCACCCGATCGTTTGCAAGGACGCTTGATTGACACGGAGTTTCGCGCGACGATTGTTCCCTCGTACTAAATGAATATTTAAAAATGCCAAAAGTATTGGTGCGCCGTGCGTGCGAAGCCCGGAGCCATCATACGCTAAGGATGATGTATGGACATTTAATGACCCGATAATGCCTGGGGTTGGTTTTTGCGCCTCGGCTCTAAGGGATGGCGACGCAGCCGGTAACGAGTCATTATAGGTCCTGCGGTCCGGGCGGCGCTGTCAAATCGGCTGACAGCGAACTGTCGATCTGTCGGATGCTGCGCGCGGACGACAGCACGCGCTTTTTCCCCATTAGGCCTAATGGCGGCGAATTAAGCCCGCCGCGGGGATTCACGCGGTGATGAATTTTCCGATTCCTTTTATTTCCCGGACATGCTTGCTTATATTTATCATTCATTCCGCGGCAAATGGACGCAAGCGTAGGGTATAATGACGCGCAATCAAAAAGAGGCGGCGGACACTGGCATGAAATAAATATTCGTGTTTGTGGCGGTTAACCAAAATCCCGGACCACTTTTCCGGGAAATGGTGAAGAGTGGAATGAAATGTTAAAGAGTTGGGAAAGAGTTTTCGGGGGGCATTTTTACGGTTGCTAAAAATGGTTGGAAATGTTGTTACTGAAAATGGGAGGATTTCCACACCGTTTTCGTGCGTAGAGGAATATCTTAATAGCCAGTGGTTCAATGGGTGTAACATTTTTGCCGTTCGAATGTCGCGATCTGAATCAAACGCGTCGAGATAAACGCCGGCAGATAACTGCCGCTGTTGTGGCGTTTTTACAATGCGAATGAATTATCAAATGACCATAGGACGTTATAGAACGTTCGCAGTAGAAACTAGAGTGCCGATTAAAGTGACCTTCGATCGCCAGAACGCAAAATGTCTCGGTTTTATCGCTATCGCTGTCGCAACCTTAAGCATAATCGACGTTACGTGCGTGCGAGTGTCATCGTTAGATCAGCATTCTGCGGCTGCATGACAGGCCAGAGACACGAAGCCTCGGATTGTTGTCGCTTGTTCTATTATTTATCCGTGCGGCCGTTTTTTGCGTGTCGCAGTAATGATGTAATGAAATGCAAAATACCCTTAATCAAATTCCAATTCATTAAATGTCAAAAAAATGTCGGCTACACGATTCGCGTTCGAATTACCGGATTAATTTACGAACATGAAATTCCGGAATCGTCGCGAAAAATGCGAAACTCGTTTCGATACGACGTCGAACTTCGTACATCATATCATAAAACTATTCCTCCGCGACATTAATTGAAAGCAATCGCAGCGAGTAAAAATGAAAGTATCAACGATTGGCTCTCGAAATGGCGTTTGTTGTTTAATCGTGGTCGTTATATTTTATTGGACTCGCGGACAAACGAACGTGTCACCAGTGTTTTGCATTTTGTTTATTATCGCCCGGCCAACTTGACCACCGAAATTGCACAACGGCAATGCAAAAATCGTGTCACTTTACTGGATACCCAACCACTCGGAGCAACAAATAAATGAAGTCGTTCTTACCCAATCAACGAATTGCATTGTCCTTCGCCCTAAAACGCGGAAGTCCCTCTCCCAGTTCCCTTCAGTCTCTCCAGTCGCAAAATATTTCGCGATATGTCTGCAAAAAATCCGAGCCATGCGTCCCGATAACATCGTATTTATCGCAAATTGAAAAAAGTGTCTCCAGTGACACTTAATGACTGATTGTTAACATCTCGCTTTGCTAATTAAATTTATCAGCGACGAAAAAAGCAGGCAATAAAAGTGGCTCGCTTTTTTTCGTCGTCAACCAACGGGGCCGATAACGCGGTCATTTCGTCAACTTTTCGTCGGGCTTCATTTCGATGCTCGTCACGCGACTTATGGTGATTCGAAGCGCGTGCTGACACATCGGCCGTTGTACGGACATTTAATAATACGTGTCGCAACGGCGTTATTCTTTCTTCGCGCGCGACGCTTGCTTGCGCATTGTCTACCCTATATGTCTCCGGAAGCAGGGCCAATCCACCGGAAAGACGAGACCGTTAACCCGCTCGATCCCGACCTCGCGGCCATGCATGCAAACACTTCATTACGACCTTTTTATATACATACGTGTATTAAATGCACGCCGGCCGCACATAATATATACGCGGGAATTGAATTCGAATTAATGTAACCCGCGGGTCAGCGCGTCGATCCAGTGTCGCGGCCGATCGAGACATTACACCGTCAATTACTCCATCATATCTGTCGACAGCTTCGATTGTATTATTCATCGCGATTGATTGATTAGCCGCTAATTTACAGTTTTAGGCATCAGCGGACAAAGTGCCGATTGACTGGAGTACGAGCCGCTGTAACATTCGATGGCGAGAAGGGAGCTTGTTTTAAATCGCGGACGATGTAATTGGAGGAAAATTTAACAGCAAAATGCACTCGGCCGGTTATTTTGAATTGATAATGAAGCGCAGCGGCGTGGCGAAAGAGGTTGAGGGACAGTTGTTTTAAATTGAAAACGTGACGATTGTTAATGTATGGTTTGTTTTCAGCGACGCAGAGCTTTCTGTCTAATGTGTGTTTCAAGAGGTGTTTAGTGGAGGATGTAATGGGTGGTTCATTTTTTTACAGAGCTTTGCTGTGGGAAATTATAGAGGTTGTTGAGGAACGGAAGTGATGGGATAAAATGCGTTTATGGTTCGCTTGGTTGGTAATTTGTTTGAAGTAATTATAACTATAAGACGTGAATGCATAATTAAACGGGTGTTGTGTGTTTTGCTGCAATGGAATATGGAATACTTTGATAGAATCCTTTGACCTAACTCTGCGTATAAATTAAGTATATATCGCGTCGTATATATTGAGTATAAATTAAGGACGTTGTATTATTGCAATAAACATTAGAAATAAATTATTTTATTTTTTTACATATTCGAATTAGTTGAATCAATCAATCTGGGGTCTTCGGTCAGTTAAGTTGATATTTGAATTAATACATTTACGTAATGTTTTAAAACGGCTTATACAATTATTTTGATATTTTGCTCAGAGAAAATGGTTTGCTTGAGAAGAACAAATTATTATTAACTTTGACTGGTAATCTGATCAAGAGAGGAACTGATCAATAAACATTCTTCATTATTAAGAGTGCCAATATATTCAAAACGTTTGAAAACAAATTTATACGTAAATATTATTGATCACTTTGCAGAGACATAAAAAAATTAATGTAAGTGAAATTTTACCGGGAAATGATTAAAATCTAAACATCATACACTTTTTCTAATCTTCCAAAAATCACTGGATCTAAGCTATCTCAAATATTTGTCTATACTATCTGTCCTACATATTAGAATCTTCAGTTTGCTTACATTGTAAATCAGTGCCCTGTTCAATAATAGATAACCCTCAATGTTTCACTTATGCTTCGTCGTTAGTTTTAACGACACTTTTCAATTAAATTTGCTCAGACTGAAATTCTGTCAATTTCTTCTATTCTATTACTTTTTAACACACTGCACCTCGTCCAAAAATGTGTCCTCAACATCTCAAAACTATATCCACACATACATCAACTCTTCCCAAAAACCTCCAACAAACTTGTCTTGTCAATCATAACCGACTCTTGTTCCCATAAACAAGCACCTTTGATGTCACCCGTGAATACCAATAGAGTGAAAGCCAGCAGCGATGTCTGCCCCCATAAATCCGAAAAATCTCAATCAACTTTCCCCAAGGCAGAATGCCGATCATCCCCAAGCCACCCGCCACCCGAACCCCTGAAATATCGGCCCAAAAATCGGTTTCTAAGCCAAAATAGCCTGTTCCGGTATTGTTCGCCACGCTCGCAACCAGATGCTAAGCAAGCTGTACTACCCACTCGCTTCCCTGAATACGAAACGCGTCGCGGCGGAAGTGCGTCACGGCGTTCACGAGATGTCCGTCGTTACCTTACACGACACGACGTACGTGTCGGCGAGCTGTTTCTCCGACGACAAGCCGCGCTTCCGCCCATCAAAACCAAAGTCAATCGACTTTCAGCGCTTTTTACGCGGAAGCAATTACCGTCGTCGAAACGGTCCGGTCGGTCGCAACCGGAACTGGATTCACGCGCGAAAACGGTCCAATTAACTCGCCGATCCTGCCCCGATCGGCACGCCGTATTGACCCGCGATATAAATTCAATATTCCGAAAAACAGATACACAAAATTAATTTATCGCGGCCCCGAGCTTTTTGTCGCTTCGCCTTCGGCTAATCAGTGTCGCTTGATGGAGATTGATTTATCGCGCTCGGACCTTTAAGTGCGTCGCGTCATACGACACGCGATCCCAGATACGCGAACTGAGACGGGAACGAGCGAGAGGCAAGAGTCGCGGGTCAGCGCGAGCGCTAATTTATTACAATGTTTATGTGTTACTCGCCGTGGCTTATCTTTAACATAACGGAGGCGAAGTTTGAGAGCAAGGCGAGATTGCGTCGTCGACGGGCGGCAAAAAACCGGCGAACATGTCGACAAAAATGTGAAGGATACGCGACTAATCGTCGCGCGATTATTCAATCGCGCTCGCCAAGCCGAAAAAAAGCCGTCCGCGACATTTTAATTTCTAATGCAACGGCAATTATGAAAATCCGCCGTAATGGCTCGAATCCGCTCGCATCTTCACGTCGATCGGCCGATCCCGATTCGTTATCGGCATTAGCATGCGTAATGGCGCCGTTTTGGCGATTGTTTGCCGCGAATTCGGTGCATTTGCATTTTTGCTCCACGAATTAATGGTAATCGACGCGAGCCGGAATAATGCGACAAATTATTACTCACCCGTTGAAAGGATAGCTGGCAAAGGCCGCGTCGTAAGGATGATAAACCGATGGATAAGGCCAAGCCGCGGCACCTGCGCTGAGGTTCTCTTTGAGATCCAAACCAGTCGCCTAAACAAAAGTTTCGTCCTTGTTAATTATGCTTGCTCGTACCAGCATCGCGATTAAATTTATCGTTCTATTAGATAACGCGGGTATTTGCGCGCCTACAATTGTTAAGCGATGTAAAATAACGCCGATAATGTTCGTGTAATAAATTGTAGCAAAAATACGTGCCTTGTACGGCGAGTTTATGGCAGTGCTTTTTAATTTAAGCAATTGGTATGTTAGCCTTGAGCATTTCTCGCTGTTAATTTTCCTTTGATTTAAACTAAATCCTAACGGTCTCAAAGTCTGAAAATGATTTTTTGTTGAAAATATGCAAAGAGGCAAGTTACTTCAGTATCATAAATTTGACGAACATCTTTTAAATTGACCTTAGAAATCATGAGTAATGTCATAGGTGTCGTTGAAACACATTACACAAGATGAAATTACCTGAAAAAATGTGTTTTATGCAAGTTTTTCTCGCTTTCGACCAAAATGGATCAGATTAAAAATATAGTCGTTTCCGTGCCTAAAAAGACTGGATCTGAATTTTTTCCGAAAACTGGCATTACGCGCCACGTGTGCGGTTTTGTTGGCCGAGTAAATAATCGGTACTTTTTTGCCAGCACCGGAAAAAATTGCATCTCCCTCGGGGCGCTATCTTGAACGGTCGATTGATTTCAATTATTCGCTAATCATATCGTCGCGGCGAATTGAAAAATAAAGGACGATAATTCGGGCGGCGTTGCGCAAAATGTGCGCGATTTTTATTCAATTTGCGGCGATAGTGCCGCGAGTTATCGAACGCAACAAACGAAACGCGATATGCTGGACTTTCGTTTCGTGGCATTGTGATTCGGCGCGTCACTCGTAAAACCCGAACCACGGATAAGGAAAACGCGTTCGTGTCTCAAGACATTGTTTCCATCGGCCGCGGACGCCGCCGATTTTGCACCCGATTCATTCTTCGCCGATTAAAATGCTTTATCTTCTGCCGTGTGTTATTTATTAAGTCCGCGCGTTATCCGGCGAATTCCATTAAGTAAGGCGAACTGATATCCCCGATATGCCAAGTGAAAAGAGTAAAAAACGGCGATCCGCGACAGAAAGCGCATTGACGAATTATGAATAATACGCGAATAAATAGCGACGAAAAGTCGCACGACACAGCGATCGTATCGGCGGTGGCGTTTGTTATGCAATCCGCCGCGAGATAAGATTAATTTATTCCTATTTCTCTGGTTTTTCAACACGAAACTCGAATTTCCATTAAACATATGTACTCCGCGAACTACCGATTCATTATCCACGGAACATGTTTATTTGGCTTAATGCATAAAGAATGTTGTATTGATTATTTAATCTATATAATATCGGCGTCATGAAATGTTTAATATGCATTGATGAATGTCGTTAAAGTGCGCGCGATAAGCGGATTGGAAAATGAGGCAAAAAGTTCACGCGATAAATATTTCGAATACGTTTCTTTCGGTTCGGTGTCTCTCGATTTTTTTTGCTCTCGTTTAATGTGTTTCCACGTCGCGATTTGAATTTTTATCTCGCTTTTGCTTAAGAAACCGGATCTGCCGATGGAAATCCACCGAAAGACGCGGTCGAAAAAAAAATTATGAGTGATTTGTAAATAGTCTATTATTGGGGATGTACATGGCATAACGAGATAAAGCGACATTATCTAAAATATATAGTGCGGTCCAACCGGCGACAGATAATCGTTCGTACAAATGCTCGCGTTTAATAAACCGTCTATCGTTGCCATTAGAATTAGTTGGATCCTGATCTGTGCTATTTCAGCATATTGTTTGTCTATTTCAGATAAATATATGTCCCACGTGCACACACACAATATAAACTTTATAGTTACGATCTAAAGATAGATTATCATTTCCCAAGCATTAGCATTCGAAACGCGCGGTTCGTGGTATAGTTCGTTTGGTTTATGATGATTGATCAGACTGACGTTTCGATGATATACTTTCGTTCGAGTCAAATTGAGGTATATTCTGGCTTGCGTTGCGAAAGTAGGATGACTCGATTTTACAGTTACATAAACTGAAATAAAATGCAACATTATTTGTAATAAAGTGCGAATGGCTAAAAAAGAATCGTAATTATTCCGATTCCACCTCGATAATTTGCCTCTAATGGCTAGATAAATCATTTCATCTCGACTTTATGCAATGTTTCAAATATATGAGTATTTATTTGAGAATTATTCAATTAATTAGTTGATTAAACTACAATGTAAAAAATGAAGTGCAAGTGAATTAAGTCAAATGCTCGTGTGCATGTGTACGGGAATCTGGGCAAGTTGATATATTATTGAGGACAATTTGGCGCCTGAAATTAAGGTGATTATGAAAAAATAATTCGCGTCTCAGAAATACCTTTCTTGAAATGAATCTTTAATACGATTTGTAGTACCGCAAAAAGAAACCGTAAAAATAGGAGAGCGCCTCCATTTGTGCAATCGTGCTTTATTGTTAGAACTTCAACAACAATAGCAATTCAATGAAATATTTCTTAAAATTCATAATATACCGTTTGAGACCGATGAGAGTTAATGAAAAAATAATGCTCATATCAATAACTCGCACGAATATCCAGCCGTGTTTCATTAAGCCAAACATTTTTTAAATGGCCACTAGCAACGTTTATCGAAAAAGAACAACTTTTGTTTATTGAAAAGATATGTATTATTCCACTTATTGTTCCATTATGATACCCTTAATAATCCGACTGAACATTTTCATTATCCGTACTTGTACTTTGCACTTTAACTGTTTGTGCATTACTTTTTCATGAATTTGGGATACGCGATACTATATTATGACGAACTTATTTTACTTATTTTATATTTTCCAATAAAACCGAGCAAACGATATACGAATAACAAAGTAAGGTATTATGTTACACTTTTGTACTTCGAGTAATTTTACCTCTGATTCCTTCTCATTCGTGTCATTACTTTTTTAATTTAAGTTTATTTAAAAACGATACTCCATATGATGGTAAAAATTGAAACATAAAGTAATAATTTTCATCTCTCTGTTTTAATTAAAAATAAATAATGCAAGTTGAATTTCGCGCGAAGAGACACTTCCAAAACACGCGATATGTATCGACTGCAACTTCAGGTAACTGCGCGCTCATTTGCGGTGACATACGCAACTTCACATCGAACTATTCGTTTTATTGATTAACATTTTTTTCATTTAAAGTATTTAATTATTTTAACTTACTGTAGTGGTGTAGAAAGGTGCTTGTTCTGCTCCTAGGCCCGGAAAATATGCGATACCCTCTGAGGCAGCGGCCGCCGCCGCAGCGGCATAGGGGGCGCTGTACATAGAGAGCGCTGCGGTCGGCAAAGCTCCCAGACGTTGATAACCGCCGAGAATCTCATACTGACAGGAGCACACGGTCTGACCGGTCAGCGGATCGGTGAAGATCGTCCTGCCGGTATCGCAGCATCGCCCCCCAGGCGGACCCCCGGCTGGTGGCGGGTGTGGCTGCGACGGACTTACGGAAGTCGTCGGGCTGCCCGGTGGTCGGACTACCGCGCTCGTCACGGCCATCCTGGCGTTCGTTAAAGTCGGATTACCCAGCGGGTGATTCGCACTAGTTGCGCTGCCCAGAGACGAAGCGCTGCCTGCGCTTAAAATTGGCACAGACACAGGCGAAGTCGAAGATGACGCCAACGAAGAGTTTACTGTCACAGGACACTGCAAGCAAAAGCAAAAAAAAATTTTAATTGTACTTAAGAGAGTAGAGTTAAGTTCATAGCTACTGAAGCTAAGAAGAAGTTTTAAAAAGGTCAAAATGACAAACATTGATTAATATCGTTTGGGAAAAGAGGGTCATGAAGAAGACAATTTTTAGGTTATTTTATCTTTTGATAGAATCTAAACCATTCAGGATCTAGTTTATAGAATCTTGAGCTTGAAGTTATGCATTTAGGAGATAGTAGTTCTACATGAATGGTCTCTTTCTGGGGTTTAAGAATTCGTGATGAGAATCATAAAAATGGGTATTTTTTGTAATAATGTACGAATCGGAGTAGACCTTAAAATATCTTAGATATTTTAGCGTTTAAGTTGACGGTCGGCATTAATATTCAGACACCTTGATAATAATTAATATGATTACGTCAAATAATTGATTTATTTTCCGACCGTATGCTTATTTATACAACAAACTTGTCAGTCGCGCGTATATCGTTTGGTACTATGAATAAAGTACCGGCTCTTCCTTTTGTCACAACTTCGATACGTGTCGGATTTGTAGTTATTAATACATAAGTACTGACGTTACTCACATATTATCGGTGAACAGAAAAAAGTAATACAAATTGACCCACGAGCATTCTTCTGACACAACTGTTATTTCTCTTAATTCAATTACTCAAGTTCGGGTGTTTAAGTTGCTTGACAACTCGTATGCTACTCTATTTTAAAATTATCGCAAAAAGTATTCTTCAATGTTTCCCACTTCCGGAAATACACCCTCGACTCGTTCAGAAGCTGTATTAAACAAATTACTGTTTGTTACATTTGAAAAGTCAGCTATCTTTCCACTTAAACCAAAACTGTCATGGTCATTGAAATGTTTCACCACTGAAAAATTGTTAGGATTACCTTCCAATCAATCTAACACAACTTTGAAGTTAACTGTCATTTCCAGACAGTTTTTCCGTGAAACCACAAAAAATGGATTTCGGAACTCAGTTAAACGTTTCGGTCAAACGACTCAGCAGTTTCACAGGGGTGGCATATAACTATTAGCGGTGGCGTTAATTTGGTGGCACTTGTCGTTGACGCGCGACTCATCGCGTGACACGATGAATGAACGTTACTCAACAAAACACGTCGCATATTCAAGTCGCTGAACCGCATTAATAGAATGGCAAATGTCAGGAATCGCCTGCGCCATTTTACAATATCATTAGACATACAAAGAAACGAACACGCGTCGCGATTGCCATCGACGAAAACTCCCGATTGCGTAACACTCGGCCGCATACCATTCGCATAGATTAACCGCGTAAGAGCCGGGCTGATTGTCTCGGCCAGTTAATTAATCGGGCATCATTAACCAGAGAAATTGCACCGAATTTGCAACCATTACGAAACCATTTCGGTTGACTTACATTGTCAATCGTCTATTTAAAGAACGTCTGCCGAGAAACCGAAATTGCAACACCACTCGGGCTTGTTCGTTCTGCAACTAACTCTCGTCGTTTACGCGAAATTGCACAAGCACGACTGTCGTCGAGATACATGTTTTTCACCCTTTTAGTCCGGCTGACGTCGAGAAAAAAGCGTCACGATTTTCAGTCGATTTTGTATTCCATTTCCAGACTGATATCCAGCTCCGAGATGACGCAAATGCACAAAACAAGTGTTTGTCGAATCGCCGTGATTTCCCGGTGGTGACAAAATATTTGCCGCAGTTTGCAAATAGAAATTAAAATCGGCCGGCGCAAACAAGGAAACCACAGCTGCGCGCCGAGAATGAAAGGATCGCACCCCTGCTCGCATTGAGCAACGATTTCCGAAATCGGATATATAATGCCGGGCGTCATTAATTCCATATCAAACACTACGGCTAAATAGATTAGCAGCTTGAGTGCCTTTCGCCTCTCGGACCCTAAGCAAACGCGGCCCTTATATGTATACGCGGCGCATCCAGCCATCCGTCTATCCATCCATTTTCGACCCAAACATATTGCCGCGCCCGACATTGTGTGCACGCCTTATCCGAAACACACGTACACGCGTGTCTTTGTGTCGCTGCGACGTGGCGTTAATGCGTATCATCTTTGCGAGTTCAACAACCAACTGCCAGTCGACGTGTGAACCGAAAAAGGCAGCGCATTTACGGCCCTCAAGTGTCGAGAAATCAGTTGTATGGTGAGAAACTCTTTTAGGTGGAGAATGTTGAGAAACATATTTGTAGATGTCACAAACTCTGTTAACAGTCACTCATAAAACCGAATAAAATCTGATAGAGTTCAGGCTATACGATTACTGTATCTAGTAATGGATAAAGTCAAATTTATTATAATTTTCATACACTATTTGAGAAGCTTTCTATCCGAAGATTTCTATCCGAATAGAAACGGATAGTCGCTTACAAATTATGATCCATTTGAAATTATACGGTCATTTTTTAATAATAAGTTCGTTAAAAAATGTTTTTCTTACATTTATAGGCCTACAAATTAAACTACATTAATTATTTAACGAAGTAAAATATCCGGAGAAAAAAGAATGACATAATTATAAGACCTATAGATTGGTTGAAAACTTAAGTAGATCCACCTTAGACTCGAAATCGTTAGGAAATCGCCGGTTGGTGTTAACAATGTCACCATTTTCCGTTGAATTTTCATTCGTATTTTCCATACGGCATGAATGTAAAATCAATTTGAAAATCTAATGTATCAATTGAATGATATTATCATTGTCCAACAGTGTTAAACACTCGATTCATTGTTATCGCAAACATTCAAATCAGTGCGGCAGATTATACTTGCAGTATCGGTGCGAATGAATTATTTGCATACGTGGTTTAATACGATGAATGAAGATTTGGTGAAAAAAGACGCGTTTTGCAAACGCCGCAAGCATTAGCAATGCCAATGCCAAATATTCGCATCCGGTGGATGAATGAGTCGTCGCCATGGCGGCCACGGTTGGCATAATTTATACTTACTTCGTCGACGGTTTTGTGCTGAAATTGCGAGCGATATCGGGTTGCACTTGGCGATTCATTGAAACCACCGCTCCCTTCATTAATTGCAATTTTTCCGTCAATGACTCCTCATTTACGGCCCCCGGCTGCGCGCAGTGAATGAACATTCTCGAAATTTTTCATTCAAACGAGCGTCGACGTCTTGCGGCGAACTTCATTGCACGATTTGCTATTTTCCAATTGTACGCCTAATTGATCGTTACAAAACGTATTCTTACAATTGCCTACTTATTCTACCATAACAATTTTTACTCCCAGGTGTCGCTCTTTGCCTACAATGTGAATTGTCCAATTTTCTTCTAGACTTCAATTTGTGCATTCTCCTCTTTCTATAAACGATTCTCCCATCGAACCCAGACTTTAAGAAGTAATACCCGTTCCAGTGAAAATTCCTCTGCATCCTCTCAGCCAATCGCGTACCCCCGTTAATCTCTTATGATAAAACGGATTCAACGCAAACATCCGCCAACAATTACTTCCATTAGGCTCGACGCTGCGAGTCGGACGGAAAAATGTCGAAATCTGATAGGTTGCGCGGTAGATGCGATAGCTCGGGCATGTCTATTGTAAATGCGCGCGCGGTGGGGAAAAAAGAATTCGGTTCGGATGCGAAACAAAGTGTCGCGGAGGATTCCACGGACGAGAGAGGGATTCCACAGTGGCGATTGGAGGATCGGTCGATCTGCGGGGTCGAACTACCGGGAGGAAGGATCGATCGCGATAAAGCGCGTCAGAGTCACAACGGCGCTGTAGAATCGCGGAAATGCAAAAGCCAACCGGCAGGAATGCGCTTCAGCATTCAGCGTTGGTATGAGGGTTAAACGACGAAGCGTGTTGCAAATGACCCGAGAGCCATAATTCAAGGCTCGCGGGAAGAAAAGGAGATGAGGCAGAAGCAGCAGGACAAAGCGGCGAACGGCCGAGCGAGAACCCGGCCGAAACGACGAGGACGGCTGTGAGTTACACGCGCGATGCCATCGACTGGTAGCGCGACGCCGAGTATATCACGGTATGAGCGAGCGCCAATCATTATTTCGGCTTAACGAGGGGTCGGGCCCCGACTAATTGCCCGGCACATTTTTCCCGCTCGCAAGTCCACGGGCTGATTCGCAGCACCGATAAACCGGTCGCGGCTGACGGTTCGCCGCGTGATAACTCGTTACGATTACACGTGTAATTTATTTCTAATTGAGCCACGGAGGTTAAGTCGGCGCGAGTCGCAGGTTGCAGGTGAAAGGAAGAATGTAGTACTTTTGACGCAAGCCAAGCGAGGTGATCGGTGTGCAATCAGTTTTGGGAGAATCAAATGTATTTTAGGATTTTGCTAGAAAAATTGGGTAATATGATTTTCGACATTTAGAATAGTTTAGCGTAATATATACTAACCGAGCTGAATCGTGCTTTTTTTTAAATAAATCATAATAACTGCGAAGAACTTTACTTCGATTTCGGAGACACTGAGAAAATTAATTCGATAAAGCTACGAAAAATTCGTACGAGATGTACCGTAAAGCTACGAAAAATCCGTACACTTTACGAGATATATCGTAAAAGCTACGAAAAATTCCTACACTTTACGATATATATCGTAAAATGTCAAATGTGTGAAGTTATTTGACTTCGTACAGTGTTGTATGATATGATACAAATTTACTCTAACAAGTGGGAAAGCTGTTTCATTGTAACTACCGCGGAAAACAAAATCTCGGTCGCTTTGTGATCACAAAGTGACTTAATCCCTCGCGATCACTTTATGATCACGTTTTTGAAACTGGTTTGATCAGAAACTGATTTAAAAATGATTAAAAAAGTCGTTTTTGATCAATTTTTAATTTTTAATTACATTAGAACACAAAGTGATCATAATATTTTCGGGAGAATTCAAGATGTTATTATCGTTATCGTAAAATTTACTGTGAATATTCGGAATTTTAAGGTGACACTTCACTCAATTATTAAAACTAGGGTGTTTTTAAATTAAGTCGTTAAAACATTACAATTTTGTTACAATTTTACTTGAGAAATAATAAAAAGATTTTTTAACTTTGGGAGAATCTTAGTGTCAAAGAAATCTTTTCTTCTGTGTTATATTGTTGACGTGGCGGTGTACGGCGTTTTCGAGGCGGCAAAGAAACGTACATCTCCACGTCTATGATTCAAAATAAAAACATTATTTTTCAGATGGATCATATTCTCCCAAATCCCCAGAATATGTTAAAACTCATTTAACTCATTTATAGGTTCATTTTAATTTAAAAAAAGAGTTTATGTTTTTGTTGGAACTGCGATACAAACTTTTGTCATTCAACAAAATGATTCTTTTCGAACACTGTTTACGTGGCAGCAACTGCACAATCGTCACGAAATTTCGTTTAAAATTAGTCTGATTCTGCGTCGCAAGAAAACTCACGGAAGGCTAACTGGCCTTATAAGCGACGTGCAATATTAACGAAGAAAATCCGACAAATTGAATCACTTTGCGAGTTCTCGGGGAATAAATCGAGTCAAACAAAGGTAAAGAAACGCCTCTCGTTTCCTCCCGCACTTAAACGCTAATTAACCGAACATTTCCGTCCCGCTCGCAGACAAACGGCTTGATTTCGTCAACAAATCTCGCCGCGCGGCTCGTAAAACTCGTCGCCGGAAAGCGCGATTAGCCGCAATAAAGTAATAACAAAATCGTGTGGGAAAACGCAAGCGCGCCGATAATTAGCGTGAATGACGCCGATTTCTCAGCGGATATACGGCAGCCGTCGAAAAAGTCCCGGTTGCGACGTATGATCGATCGCCATCGATCATCGGGAAAAACGCACGGCGAACAAGCATCAGAACCGGTGCCTCGTTTGTACCCCAACAACGATGCTCGCGCCTATTTGCCGTCAGTTTAGCGTAAAAACAAGTGTCTTACACGTGTCTTAAAGTCAGACGTAAAGGCAGATTCTGATGGATGTTTCAGCGTGAGAACGTGTATTGTGTCAGAGGAAAACCAAATATCGGAGCTGTAATCGAAGGAAGAAAAGGAAGTCGGAGAAATACAGGGGAAATAAGTGATAACGAATTAGTTCTGTTGCAAGAGCTCTTTCAGTCAACTTTTTAAGAAAATATTAATGCATAGAAGCTGATAAAAGTGGATATATCAGTTCTTGTACCAATTTTAAATTCATTATTATTTCATTTTCTATTATAAACCAACGACTTTCCGAATATAAACAGATACAAAATTATTTTCATAACTTTCCACATCTTATTAGGAGATATGGAAATTTACATATTACATATCATTAGTATAACTTGTAGACGAATTATTAAATGTATTCTATATGATAATTACGACACAATAACTATACGAATCTGGGTAGGTTTTAGTTAGTCTATTTCTAATTATCATTTGAAACAGAACTTGTTCTGGATTAGGTACTAGAAATGTACAAATCCTGAAATGCGAAACACAATTAATGGAACTCAAATTTAACTGCCATGATATTCGTTTCAATTTGGCACCCGGGGCTGTCGGTCGATAAAAAGTATTTAATTGTGCAACGGTTATAATTATTTCGTGTAACGCCCGGCTGCATATAAATCATCGGCATTTAATTATGCCCGGGCTGAGTTTCGCGAAATATGAAACATTGATCTTGCTTTATTATATAATTACGGAAAGCGAGGTTTCATATTCGTCCTGTTAATTTAACGCCATTATAGGTACACAATACGTCGATGGATGTACAAAATGCATACAGCAGAACAGGGTCTTGCAACTATCGCACAATACGATTTTATTTGCAATGATTACCGAACGCCCTTTCGCGTCGACAAACTTTTTGCGAAACAATTTTACTGCAATCCCGCTCTGCTTAACTTACTCCGCTAATTTTCATCGACAACTTTTTAAAACATTTTCATGAAAAAGAGGTACAATTATCTTATTTTACACTACAATTACAGTAAACGCTTACTTTTTACTCTGGTTTCATTTGAACTAATTAATCGGCTGATTTTATGAATTCAAAATATTTTATTGATTTTCAAATACAAATTCTCCTCTGAACAGCTGGTAAAAAACTTTGAAATATTTGTGAAGGAATAGATTCTTATAAATATTAATAAATTGCCTTCTACCGTATGTTCCGCCGATTAAAAAAATTGTTTCATCGCATACAATTGCGTGGACGTGTATCAGCACCGATTTGGCCGTTTACTGAAAACTGCCCTGGCAGGCGTTAAACCGTAACTGACGGAAAATCGTGGCCTTGTGGACACAGATGCGCGGCTGTTTGCGAAGGGAGTATTTGTCACGCGTGTCCCGAGAGACGAAAGGGACCGGTCCCCATCGCTTCGTGTGCCAATGATGCCCCGTTGGCAACGAGGCCTGTCCGGGTCAATATTGACTGCGGCCCAGATTAATGGACCTGGGTGTGTGCTTAGGATTCGCGGCACTCACTTATTTGAAACCGGAGAGCCGCGACGATCGACTCGGGAAACCACAAATCAACGCTTTTCCGCCCGGTAAACAATGCGCCGTCGCAAAGTATCGTTCTTTGATGGGAAAAAACACGTCCGCCGGGCGTCAATATTTGGCTTTGCGGGCCATATGTTGGCCGGAAGGGCCGTTTGAGTGATCGCGTTTTAACAGCTCGAAGAAAGACGTCGTATCGGTGACGGCGTCGCCGTAAACGGAATTGGCATAAACAAAACCGAGATACGGGTTTCTTGTGTCGAGCTTGGCATAAACAAGCGGAGACAATGTACTTCGCAGTATCAATGAAAGCGTCGTCTATCCTCTGGTGCGAGGACTCACACATGTTCGATTATTAATTCGAAGCCATCGACGAGGCGAGTGCTAAAACGCAGCCGTTTTTGCTCGCGCGATTCGCCGACGTATTTATCGCACGATCGGTGCAATAATTACATTAGATTTCAAATGTGCGATCAATTACACAATCATTTGTCGACGTAAAAAATGGACTTGGCACTTATGATCTCCTTTTTTGTTGCGCTCGATGAGTTATGGCGGCTTCGAGCTTGTAACGACCGTTCATCATTTTTGTAGCGCGCAATTTTGTAATTCCGCGCTGCATAAGGAAACGACAGCATACCGATCATTAGAATCGGTTTTTGCCGCGTGTAAACCGTGCCTTGTTTGCATGATTTTTTCTGCTCAAACAGCGCGAGGATAAGTGTCTTTTTCCGAGCCTTTGCGGAAAAAAGACGTCGTGTACGACTGAAAGAAAGATGCTAGTGAACAAAAAAATTGTCAACGGTCTGAACAGTGACTTCTGTTTTTTTCAGTGAGCTTGTTGTTAATTGAAATGGGCTTACTCGATCTGCGAATGTCCAACGAGCCTTTTTACGAATCGCAACGTCGTAACTGGAGTACCGGAAGTGTACAGTGCTGTCAACAACCGTCACTTTGTTCTCGCGGAATCGCGTTACGCACTTATCGCAGGCCACTTTCGCGTGCAATCCACGTAGGTTGTTTCCATCTTCCAAGTATCGTGATATTGCGACGACAAAGTGTCCGTGATTTGGTCGATTCGACGGGGAGGAAATGTGCTTCAGGGAATTCAGCGATTTTGCCGGCATGTGTAATAATTCGGAGAATTGATGGCACCCGAGGAACGCTCGGTTCAAAGCCCGGTAGCAAAATCGTCAAATAATCGCGTCAGCGGACAGGATCTGAGTCAGCTAGGTTCCTTTAATGTCGAGTCAGCCTGCAGATCGTATCAGTTAGGTTGGGTTTGTGATCGTGTCGCCATTCATGTATTTTTGAGATGCTTCATCAATGAATTTTTCGGCAAAGTAGTCTTAGAAAGGTCTCTTGAAACTGACAGTTAGAAGTGGATAATTTATCTAGTAGAAATGTAACATTTTTATTCTAAAATAAATCTTATTAATTATTGTAAAATTATTTTTATCTGTATATTTGTTGAAATCCTTTTGTACAGTTTTACTCTTGCTGCATTTCAATATGAACATAACCTGTAATAAGAATAAAATGTCTCCGTAATGTTAGACTTTGGAAATTTACAAGAAAATTATTTGTATCCAATTTTTTTCGGTTTATTAAATATTAAAATAATGTATTAATTTAATTATTTATTCGCTTTCTAAGATTGCGAAAATTCATAAAGATCCAAAATCGAGTATTAATATTTAATTTATAAATTTTATATTTGTTTCTATATCTGAAAATGACTTATAAACATTCTTAATTATAAACCAAACTTCTTTTGTTTCTATACGTAATTTCTAACAAGTTGACTACTTAGCGTCAAATCTCGGAAAATTGTCAAATGTGTTCGACACGATACAGGTTACATCGAAAAAGTCAATTGATGATTAATTTCGTTGGACGTTTCGCTCACTCGCTTTTTTTAATTTTTCAAATGACTGTCGGTTTTGTTTCGCGTGTTTATTGGCAATCGTGTGTTTTACAACGCGCTAACAATGTAATGACTGCTTACGGTTAATGAATTATCTATGTAATTTCAAAATGACACATACACCGCGATGACCGTCTGCGTAATTAACCGGGAAATTGAACCTGTTCATTTTTATATCAGCTCGTTTCCCGTTGACAGTCCGTATTTCCATCCGTGGGATTAATTTTGCAGCGACGTTTTGCCGCGCAGTTGAGGAGTGTTAATTAACGACATTTAAGCGTTGATGCGGGTTTTCAATCATGAAAAACGCCGCGATCCAGAAATATTGTTTTTCCGTGAGGCATTATGGAGTTGAGCGTCTGGTGCATTTTCATCGATCGGCTGATACATAATTCCGCCTCGAACCTTCCGTTTTCGCGAACAAAAAAAATGTTCCGCCGTATGGCAAACAGGTGCGGTCGCGGATGATGCGTTTACGAAAGTCGAAGATAAGGGAACACGATTACGGATTAGCCTGCTCACGTAACTCGCGATCGTTTTATTGACTGCGCGAGCACGTTTCCTCAGCGAATTCCCGCTAGAACGAAATGCCAGCGTGCTTTTTCCTTTTCGTTTATGCAAAACGACAAATCGCGACACACTCTTCGCTTTCACTTGCGATGAAAACCGAGTCGCTTTTCGTCGAGCAGAACACTTCGAACAACGATCGCGACAGAGTGGCAATCGTAAATTCTTAGCCTATCGCTCCCGCATGATTAATAAAATATTTATACATGGATAAGTGCCGTGCGCTCGATACGTTTGCTTTTCTCATATAATTAGCCGGGACTCGAGGTTGGCCGTCAGCTTGGCGCAACGCTCGCGGTGAAACTAAAATCTTTGTTTAATTAACGAGCGCGTTCCAGTTCGCGGCCCGCAAAACCCGGGCGCGAAAAAAACGCGGGCGCGAACAATTTGTCGGGCCGTGTCGCGCAATAATTCATCGCGCCCGCGCGGACACTCAGCGTATTATTCAGCAAATCCGCAGAACCGGCCGGCACTCGGCCGCGTTATCGAAAATAGAGTGCCATTTGTCTGGGCCGCGCTTAACTATTCATGCGCGATATAACGCGCGACTATCTCGCCACGTTGCAAAATTTCGTCGATCCGCGCGCGACCTTTTTGCGGTGCCCGGCGATCCGTTAATTGGCCGCGTTTATCTGCTAACTTGACAACGGCTTTTACACTTGGCGGCGGCAATTACCACGCGATACATCGTCATTATAGCTCGCGCGCTTGTTTGCCGCATAATTCAAGATCGATTTTTGCCGAGATAACGCGGCAGCCGCATTATTTGCCTATCATCGCGACAATTTCGCAACCGCGCGCCCGAGGAAGTGTCGCGCTGATTTATCGGTCGGCGCGAAAAATGACGCGTTCCCGTTGGTTATGCAATTTTTTGTTCCCTCCGCGACTTGTATTACAAGTCGTTACGCGTGTACGTTTTTAACGTGCGATAACGACGCGGCGAAAAACGAGCCGCTCGTGTCAAAACGCTCGCGGAAAATCGGATCGCGCAATGCTCGTCGCGCTATCGATCGGCCGAAGTTGCGCACGATTATCCAGCTGGCCGAGCGCGTTTCGGCGCGGGCTTTGTGGGCCGACACATGCTCGCATCTCGAGCGCTTAGTGCCGGAGCGCATATATAGCACTACCTGTGCAACATGTCATGAAGCACGTGGCTTCGATCCGCCTCGTTACAGTGCGCGGCCTTTTCGCGACCGATTCGAGCGGCGATCTCAGCCGTCCGTTTTCGGCGCGTCGTAAATCATTTCGTCGCGTGTACTTTTGCCACGCAAATCACCGCTCGGCATCGGCCGAGTCGTTCGCCGCGTCGGCACGAAATCCCGCGATATTAATGTCGCGGGTTTTCGTTTTTGCGCCCCTTTCGGTGTCGTGCGTCCTGCGTCGACCAGACGAATGAGTCGTTGACTCGCACCCCTGATTTCGCCTACCGATCTTCCGCCGATTTCCCGACCTTGACCCGCCGATCCCCTCGTCCTTACCTGTAAATTCGGCGATCCTCGATAGGAGAACTGTGACATGATGCGTCGGCCGGTGTGGGCCGCTTCCGTGTCGGCGGCGCTACGCGTTCATCGTAGTCCGCGCTCACTGCAACACCACGACACAATTCACGGCGATCGGCGTGGTTCTTGCCGTCGATGTTCTTTCGGCGCACTGTACATCCATCGGCCAGGCCGGCGCGGTCCCGTGTTCTCGTTGCACTGTCACACAACTAGCATCGTCACCACAACGCCGCGTCACATCGGGTGGCCGCGCTGGACCGATCGGCGCGTGAGCTATGATCGGCCGCGACTATCGCGCGCCGAAACGTCGTTTCTTTTGCTGGAGCTCGGCGGGGAGTGGGAGTCGGGTGCGCGAGCGAGACGGAGCTTCGCGTGGCCGCGTGCGAGCGACGAGAGCCAGGCCGGCGACAGTGAGAGTGGCCGGTGGCGCGACAAGGAGCGACGACGCCCCGGCACTGCAAGGCGGCGGCTGCTGAGTCAGGCTCCGGGTGCCCGGTGCCGCAGGCAGACTCCTCGTGGAGGGCGCCAAGTACAAACTGGCGCGGCTCGGGTCGCGGCGTGTAACGCGGTGGCACTTGTTCCGTCTTTCTCGCGGCGCGTCTCTGTCCGGCGGCTGCGCTCGCTCTCTGTCGCGCGCTGTCTCATTTGCCCGCCGCTCCCTCCTCGGCCGCTTTTTTCGCGCCCGAGTGGTAGTAGTCGCGCGTTAAGGGGCGGTCGACCGCTCGACGACTGGTCCCACTTGCTACTTCGGCGCCGTCATCGCGAGCCAGCGAGCATTGTCCTTGTCGTTCGTGCCCTCTTTCTTCTCGGGTTTCGCGCGACAACCGGGAAGACGACGGGCGCGCGCCGCACGGGAGGGACCGCGACGGAGAGAGCCAGTGGAGTTGGTGGTAGTATCGCTACTGGCGAGCGCGCGCGGCGCTGCCGGGCTGTCGCCGCGCTTCTTTTCCTTCCCGGCCGGAGAAAAGGGGGCCGATTTTTGCGAGACGGCAGGCCCTCCGCGAGCGATGTGGGAGGTGCCCGAGCCGGCACGCCAGCCCCAAAGGTGGGGATGCGGTACCACCTCTAGCCGAGTGTCATGCGACCTCTCCCGCCAGCGTTCTTTAAACGGAGGCTCCCCTTCTCTTCTTTTCACTCACACGGACGCAAGCGCCAGAGAGCGGGGGACGATGCGTGCCGCGTTGCCGATGTTCCCGGCTGGGGTCGCCTAGGAGCCGGAAGGCGCGGGGATTGATTCCGAGGGAGCGAGGAAATTGCCGAAGACACGGCGATTTGCGTTCGACGGACACCAAGTCAGCGACGCAGCTTTCTTTGCAGTTTGCGAGCCCCTACCGGGCCATCGCGTGCACCACCCCCACCGCGAGTCACATGACCGCACATTCCTACCCCACTCGACCAAAACCCCTCTCGCCAGGAACGTCAACCACCTCTAATCCAATCTCGCGACTATTTCCTTCCTCCTTGTTCTACATCGAATGGCCAACTCTTCAACAATCACGATCCATAGCGGGATAACCGGGTGGGGGGGGGGTTCCGAGATAGTCAATGCTACTTCTTTCTCGCAATGACCCTTAGCTAGATTCTAAGACATCTACTGGGAATTCTGTCCAAAGTGACACTGTCGTGTTCGAAGGTCTCTCATTCTTGACAGCTAACCTTGAAAAGTCTGGGAGTCGAAGTGGTCAGGGCCTTTGGGACTTATATCCACAAGTTCCGAGCTGACTGACTGACCGAGGCCAAGTCCGCCTGATCTTTGCAAAGTCCATATGGCTACTGGAAGCCGGTAGCGTGTGTGTTGGAAAAGTGCGAGGCCCGGCAGTTCTTTGCTACGTGGCAAGAGGGTGCTCGAAGTCATATGCTGTCTGCTTCGTCGCCCCCGCGGTGGGCGGGCTTGGGCGGCAATCTCGGGGGAGTGGCCGATTAGAAGGGATGAGGCGGAAGAATTCGCAGGGGAGGCAGTGTACGTGCACACAGGCAACTTCTCCTTTTTTCCCGCGGCGTTACGCACACTTGGAACATCGTGTCTGCGCTGTTTGCGGTGCCGTTTCGCGGCACTGATTCCATCATTACTCCCCCGAATTGCTCCACAAGCCAATTTCGTCTTCCCAAAAAGGCCCAAAATTGAAATCTCTTTCAAAAACCGTTCCAACCCTTGACCTCTCCGCTGGACAGTCCGAAGCGTTCGGCAATTCGAATTCTGACTCGACTGCGGGTAGGTACATGTGGTAGTGGGGCTGGAGGGGAGCGGTGCGACGTTTTTTCCCCCCAACGCGAAAAGAGGAGAGGGCGTAAATCATTGGCGTTCCCCTTCCCGAGTTCTTTCGCATCCCCACTAGGCCGCCGCCAGCTTTTTTCCCCTCCGTGGGCGCGGACGCCGAACGCCCCGCCCCCGCCCCCTCCTCCAGCGCCCCGGACTCCTGCGGAACTCGCGCGGGGCGTCGATTGTGCACTGCTACTTGTAGGCGATCGAAATAGAC